>PVKC010046839.1:0-11149 GCA_004027635.1 Crocidura indochinensis | reverse complement strand
CCACTGCTAAAAGCACATACCTGAAGGTTTTATTACCTCCATGGAAGTGGAAACTGAGTTCACAGGCCAGTAACTTGTCTAGTTTTCACAGGTTATATAACATTGTGAAGTTCATTTTGGCAATCCTGAAGGATTTGAAGAAACTCCATTTTGCTCAATTACTATAGTACTGTTTTTGTTTTTGTTTGTTTGTTTTGTTTTGTTTTAGGGTCACACCTGGCAGCACTCAGCAGTTACTCCTGGCTCTACACTCAGAAATCGTTCCTGGCAGGCTCAGGGGACTATATGGGATGCAGGGATTTGATCCACTGTCCTTCTGTATGCAAGGCAAGCGTCTACCTCCATGTTATCTCTCCGGCCCCAATATAGTACTGTTCCATCCTGAATCACCTATAATTAACTGCCTTGAGAGCATTAAAATATTAAGTTCTTGGTCACTTTGGATGAGAACTAGGAACTGAAAGAGTGCAAAGTTATATGCAGTAACATACAACTTGTGTAAACTCAGTATTGTTTATTTCAGTACTAGTTAACAGTATTGTATGAGAGACAGAGGGAGAAAGAAATTATCTACTATAGGACAGACTGAGGTGGGAGATGGAAAAGTTATAAAAAATTGGCAGCAGGAGATAAGCACTGGTGAATTTATGCATCTTGAAACATTGTATGACTGAAACGCAACTATCAACAAATTTTTAACTCTGTATCTTGTGTTGATTTAATAATAATAATAATAATAATAATAGAAGAAAATGGAAGGAAAAGTATTGGTTTCTGACCTCTAATTTATTATAGTTAATCCATATTTCTAGACAATAGACATTAGTTTTATTTGAAAAATTTAAAAATCAGAAACCTCCTAAGGCAATTTTCTTGTGCAACCAAGTTTGAGAATCAGTGAGTTTGTTAAATACCTGAGGATATGATTAACTGGGTTGTTGAATCAAGGTGACCATAGTTAGTGGTTTCCCAGCATTCAGGACATGTGGTATTTAATGACCTGAAAACAAATGCAGACAAGTTCTTTCTGTTCCATTTGAAATAGTGTTGTTGTCATGCAGCATCATCATTTTTAGCCTTTTTTTTTCTATTTTCCAATGACTCACATTAGACAGTATATTTATTTCATGTTGCAACTTGGTACTTTACATAGTTGCCCCAATACCCCATTTATCTTTGTGGTCATTGGCACAACTTAAAACTTAGAACAATGCAAGTCATTTAGAAATTTCAAACATGATTGTTTTAATTCTGTGGAAAGTATTTTAAGGTGAATTATTTTTTATATCCACAGTGCCATGAACTTCTTCCTAAAATAGACTTAAAACTGCTTGTTGGCAAAGAGAGAAATAGGTGAAAGGAATTTAAGCCAAAACCAAGCCTTTTGGTTTATGGCTGTTCTCATTCTAATTGTTTATTTATTGGTGTATTTATGTTAACACTGCCTGGATAAAGATTTGTAAGGACATTTAACCTAATTTTAAAGAAATTGAAAAGAAACCGAAGCCTAACTTTATCAGACAAGTCAAGTACATACTCAGTTTATATTTTCTTTCTTTTTGGTATACTGTGAGGGAAAGGACAAATACAAATTCTGTCAGATATATTCTGATTTCTGAAAAATTTAGCCAGAAGAAATAGTCCAATTTTTTTATGATTCTAGGGATATATTTTATCTGAATCTTAGACAGATGAATCACATTCTACTGTTTCATTTCCATCATCCCTGATCTTCATAAATCATTGAGATTTTGTGGGTGAATAAACTTTTAAAATTGCATACATGAAACTCCTTTCCCACAACGTGAACTATACTGCTTTACTAAAAACATAACTTAAATCCCTGACTTACTGTTTTCCAGATCTAGCACCACTTCTTTAGGCCGACTTTATAATGCTTTTGAGAATGAGGTTACTTGCCTCTAAAATGAAGATGTTATTTGCAGATTACTCTTTGCAAAATTAGACTGTGACAAATTATAGAAGACAGCTGGTACAAAGTCTGAGTCATAGTGATTCCTCAAAAAACATCTCTTCTCTTTCCCCTTTGCTCTACCAACAAATATTTTCAACAACTAAGGATGTTCATTTATACAGAAGTGAAGATTTGTCACTTTCTTCCCATTCTATACAAGTAAACTTTTTCTAGTAACAATAACGATATTGCTTGCAATGATACTGCAAAGTTCTTCCTTTGTAATCCACTCTGAGAACAGTGATTGGATGACTTTTCTTTGTGACAGTTTAGATGGTGAGTGTGCAAGGGATATTTTTGTCTATGAGAACTGAAGGATAATCCCTCCACTCAAGTCACTTTCTGCTCTGTGGATATGATCTACCCTGAGTCACTGGTCGGGATTATGTAGGCAGCAATTTGAGACACATTTGATCATCTGTTATCAGTGACTTGAATCCTATATGATAAATCATGATACTACATAAGACTCCATTTATAAAAACAGATCTAGGAAAGAAGTTCGCTTTTGTTCTGTAAAAATTGTTGCAAAGACACAAGGGTATTAAAAAAAAACATCAGCTATTTGTTGCCCTGGTAGATAAATAACTCAACCTGATTTCTTCTGGAGCATATAAAGAAATCTGCTTTAAGAAGACCTTCTCTGTACTATTTCTCAAAGATACTCTTCCTAGAGTATTGTTAAAAGGACCTATAGAGAGAAGGCGGACAAGGCCTTAGATTCTGCTTTTTCACCCTATCTAGGACAAACCTTATTTACTAATGGTGATTTGGACATGTTTCCATAACATTTGGCAGAGAGAAACTGAAAGCAAATATTTATTCTACAAGGTTAGGTTAGCTGTGCTAGGAAGTGTAACTTTCCTTCTACAACCTTGCAGAAGTTTATTAGGTTGTTAATAAAATCACATTATCTAGGATGAACAAATGTTAAGAAACTGCTGTCAGATTTCTAGTAAATATTTAACAGCACTGGTAAAGCAGACAACAAATTTTTAGAGACATTTCATTTGGCTTGAAGTTCATAGCAAGATGTTTTCAAGGTTAGAATCATGAACCATGGAATTGAGCTCTTTGTATATCCTTTACATTTCTAAGCCAGCAATGTGGGGAATTGAAAAACATCTAAGCACTCAATGTTAAAGGTAATTAGCCCTTTTTGATTATATAAGGACTGTCCCACATAACAACCTAGTGATTCTTGGAGCTAAAGAAGACTACAGATTATTTTTAACTTTCTCTGTCCATTGCAGGTGAACATAATCTTGTTTTTGGAAAATATTTGCAGCTGTATTGATATTTTGGACAATTAACCAAAGTATCCTTGAAAACAAGACTGCCATTTTCAAACTTCCCTTGGTGTTGATTCTACCTGATTAGTTTCAGTTCTAAGATAACCTGGAGGTTGTTGAGATGATGTCACAGAGTGCAGGATGTTGGCACATAACTTCAAACAAGATCAAAGCAAATTTCCAAGCGTGTTCTGCAATTACTGCAAAATTACTGCAATTCTACAAAAACATACATGATTCATTAACTGTATCTGCACCACATCAAAACAAGTGAGGATCTTTGCTATCCAATTTTTATCTAGCTACACTAATAAAATATAATCCTTATTGCGTAAGTCATCAAAATTAATGTTATTTTTTGCTTTTCAGTGAGTACAGTGCATACATATTTTAAGATTCTTATGAATCATCTAAATGTGCTTTAAAATTTTTTATTGTTGCTGATTTATTTCTCCCCAGAAGCATGTACATTTTAAATTTATCCTTACAAGTCTCCAACAAAAGAAACATTTACACAGAAGGGTGATTCTTTTTTAGCAGCCAGATGGGTCAAGTCCAGCGATACCAAAATAGATATGATTGTCTCTATGTCTCAAAGACTTTAATCAGTAAATATTTATGATCATGCACTTTGTGCCAAGTTTGATTATTTGATTGTTAAAAATTTACCTGGCCATGACACAATGGTTACTTTGTGCCTTATCCTTAAATTCAATTTGTCAATAAATAGTAGAAAGTTATTATTTGTTGTGTTTCTAATCATTGAGAATATATCAAGGCAAGGGATGAATAAAAGTGTTAGAATAAAGAAAATACTTCCTTATTTGCATCTTGTTTATGCCTTGCTACTTGGTCATGATATTGATATCTCAGAAGTATTATGCAATCAAGTTTGCTGGTTCACAAATTTGTTTCTTTAGAATTATGGAAAGGATAAAGAAAAATAATAAAATTAAATTTCAACTTTCTATAAGGTTAGAATTTGTAATACCCAGTAAATTTCCCCACACTCAGAGCAAACACATTAATTAAAATTTATATACTGATTTATATACTAACAATAATGTCAAACATGTCTTGTTATGAGAAATCAAGACTCTCTCTTGACTCACAGTTTGGCTCTGAATTTGTGTTTTCTGTTTTCTGTTTAAATACTTCATTTGAAATTTAAAGTATTGAGGCATTAAGGGCTTTTTAACTCTCATGGTTATCAGTGAATTGAAGACAAGAAGCATCCTAAGTTCCTCTGAAATAAATGTCCTTCTTTGGGACTTCTGGAATAAAAACTGCTTATTTGTTTTGGGGCTGAGCTCTAATGGCTCTGACAGATGCAAGAAATAGAGAAATGAATTGAGCCTGAATTACTTGGGCAATTTCTGGTCTGGTATGTGGAACAATCTTGCAGATAAAGTTGATCTGAGCTCCTAACCCCTCAGAGACTTCTGTTCAACTTGGAGAATGAAAGCATAGTAGCTGAAGTGAACGCACTTTGTCCAGATTTGTAACCAAATTTTTAGTAACCAGGATTCAACAGTACTGTAAATACCTTTTTCCTTTAACTGAAACATTTGAGATCTGACCAAAGAGTTGACTAACAATGTAGTCAAATCACTAAAGGGAAAACTTCAAAGAAGTTACCAAATCAAGTCAAGGTATTGCTTAGCTTTTTTCAAGACAAATCTCTGTATTATTCAATGAATAATGATTGCATTTATATATTAGTTATCTTTCTCTCTGAAATCAAGAGAATACTTTAAGTAATGAGAATGTATTATCAAATTATTAGAATTTTAGGCTCTTAACTATCAGTATAGCTTTTTATTATCTTTAGAGAAATCTTCTAACTAGAAACTGTTCATAGCTTGTAAATATCTTAGCCAAACTCAATTATCTTTTATATCCTATAAGATATGTGTCTCTTCATGTTTTCTACATGGTAATAGTGAACAGAGGGTCAAAACTCAGGCTAACAAATTAGTTTGTGTGAGCATCACTGGTATGTGGCATCAGGTCACTTTTTAGGAGTGGGAAGCAATATACTGTGGAGTATAGCGATATGTTAGATGGATCCCAAAGAACTGAAAACTGAATAGTGTATCTATTGAGTCTACATTTTTCAGCAGAGGCACCAAAGTTGTCAGACACAATCTACTATTTCTTAGTGCTCATGGAATCTCACACAATATAGTATGTTCTTTAGTGCTTTCTTCATCATCTTTTTAAAACAAAAACATGGTTTATAGGAGTCAGAGCCGTGGAGTGGTGTGGTAAGGCATCTACCTTGCCAGCACTGCGCTAGCCTAGGATGAACCACGGTTAGATCCCTCAGTGTTCCATATGGTCCCCCAAGCCAGAGGCGATTTCTGAGAGCATAGCCAGGAGTAACCCCTGAGTGTCACCGGGGGTGGCCCAAAAAACCAGACCAAAAAAAAAAAACCCAAAACCCCAAAATAAAACAAAAACCTGGTTTACAAAAAGAGGACAACTTTCAACTAAGAGTGACAGAATGCTAACCCTCCTTCATGTTACTTTTGGTTATCTCAGATTCATGATATATAATTAATGTTCCTCTTTTTAATAATAAAAGGTAAAGTCAGTAATTTTTTCTTGAGTACCTATTTTGTACTTGATAAATCTATAAAGTAGCATTTATATGGAGAAATTAAAAACTACAAAAATAATTTATGAATTAAGAGGGTGAAGGAATACCTGAGAAGAATTTTTACAGTAGTGCCAAAAAAGCCAATTATATCATACAAATGAGATTTATATGTTATATTGGTAAATGAGATATTATGATTCCATAGCTCAGAATCATATATATCATGAAGAATTCTTTTCTTCATGCTCTTTTATTTTATTCTATTCGTCATGTTCTTTTACTTAATAAAGTCGATGTAAGTGTTCTTTTATTAGGAGGAAATGGGGTTGGGGCACTTCTACCAGTGCTCAAGTCTTACTCAGAGACCATTTGTGGAGGTGCCTAAGAGACCATAGGTGGTAGTGGGGAGCATCCCTGGGTTGATCAATGCAAGGTATAATGTGCTCTTTCTGGTTCAAGGCCTGTTAGTTATTTGGGGGCCAGAGAGATAGCACAGTGGTAAGGCATTTGCCTTGCATGGAGCCAACCTGAGACTACCCAAGTTCAATCCCCTGCATTTCATATGGTCCCAGGAGCCTTCCAGAAGCAATTTCTGAGTGCAGTGTCAGGAGTAATTCCTGAGCACTGTCAGGTTTGGCCCCAAACAAACAAAAACAAAACAAAACAACAAACAAACAAAAACCAAAACAGTTATTTGTCAGAGAATAAGGATTTTGCACAAAAGACTAGGTCTTTTGAAACCTGAATCAGAGTGAGAAAGTATTCTGTAAGATATTAGGATCTGACCTTTCTTTATGTGATATCACTTGTGTTTGTATTTACAGAAACAGGGATTCAAACAGTTTGTGAAAGAACAGCATATCTTTTCCCTTGATAAATTTCTTTGATTTCTTTTCACATTTTATAGTGCTTCTTAGGTCATTTGAAAAATATTTAAAAAATGTATAATCACTGAGCTATCATAATATCAATACTAACCTTGCCAAAGGTTAACCAAAGGTAACCAAAATCAGTGCGTCAAGTCAGGGCTGTGATCTAATAGAGAGACTATGAGCTTGTGTGGGGCCAGGAAGATGCATAAGCACAGATTCTGGGGTTAGAAAGTAAGAAAATGCTTGCTTTTTTTTTTTTTTTTGAGTCAATGGTTCTGGGAGTTTATTCCTTAATCTTTACTCTGGCATCACTCTTGGTGGGGCCTGGAGTAACATTTGGGGTACAGGATTGGCTGCATGCAAGCCAAGCACCCAAACTGCTCTATTGTCTCTCCAGTTCCTGAGAAATAGTCTGTTTTATAAACATTAGATTAGATGACAGTCTTAGCACAGAATCTATTTATGCACTGCTGCTTTCTAAGCCCCTTTCTGGTAAATACAAAATACAGCAGGCAGCCAGAAAGTACAATTCCCCACTCCCTACAGCCTACCATGAAATACTAAAATTGCTTCACACTGGTAGGATAGAAGATAATCAAGGCTGTGGGAGTAGAAGATAGTTTGAATGTGAAGAAAGAATGCAGAAAGTGTTTGATCCACAAAGAGGAAATTGTCAGTTGATTATATTCAGATGTCTCATGGAATGTTGATTAATTCCAACAGTGACAGCAGCCAAGCGCTGGAGTGACATCCTTCAGTGCTTGAGTCTTGCTAGGAGCTCATAGCTGGAGGGGATAGACTAGACTCACTAGGAACTCCAACTAGCTGAGAAGAACAACAGGAAAGAGAGAGGACACTGGCCAACACCAATGAATGGTGAATAAGAAAATTCTTTAGCTTTAATTTTAGTGGAATACAAAACAAGGTATCAGTCATTTATGAGAAGGAGCATGCATGTCACCGGAAGGTATCACTACAAATAGAGTTGTAAAGGGAACAAGATCTCTAGAGATGAGGTGGGAGAAGGTCAAGTTGGAAATAGCAAGAAGGTATAAATAAGAAAGTGAAAGATCATTTGGTATGACTACAAGAAGCTTCAAAATAATTCCCCAAAAGTTAAATCATAGTAAATTTCTACCTGCAATGCATGTAATCCTCATCCCTGACATGTTAATGTCAGCTTTGTAGAAGTTTTAGATTTTATTTAGTTCATCAGTTGGGTGTGCAATGTCATCATGCTATGATTTTAATTTGTATTTTCCTATTTACTAATGCTATCCTCCCTCCATCCCTGTTCCCAGCAGGCATCCCATATCCTCCTCCTTGCCCTCCCCCACCACTGAGCTGCCAGTATAAGTGGTTCCCTCTGTGTCTAGCTTGTAGATTGGGTACCAATTCTGTTGTCGTTGGCTTTGGATTTTGTGTTTAAGTATGACTGCTTTTTGTTTCTACTTAATGTTCATACAGCTGTTTGGTCTTGGTACCCTCCATTACTTCCCCCTCAATTTGTGAGGCAGAACAAGATGGTTCAAGTTATGAGGCTCTGTTAGAAGGAAAGACAAAAAAACCCCTGAAAAGCTCCGCAGCAATAAAGACAACAACCACACAATAACCACAGTCCTAAAATAAAAACAAAACAAAGCACAACAAATAAAAAATAAAAAGAATAAGAAAAAAGCCGGAAAGAAAGAAAAAGAAAAAGAAAGCAACAACCCCCCAATTAATTTGAGCTTCTCTCTCTTCTATTTATTTATTTATTTATTTATTTATTTATTTATTTATTTATTTATGCTCAGTAAAAATTGGGGAGATTAGAAAGGGAATTCCCTTCGTCTAATAGATACAGGGTTTCTTAGTACTTGAAGTATACTGTCACGTGAATAACTACAGACTCCGAACATGGTCTTTTACTCTCCCCTAGGACTTTTGAATTTTTTTTTGTTTTAATCTCATCCAAGATTTGGCCTGTGATCTCTCTTACAATCAAATACAATGTGCCTTCATATGTAGGTAAAAGACTCTTGTAACAGCTTTTTTAAAATTATATGATACTATTTGTGTTATTACTATTGTAACATATATTACTTTTAATATTCTATTTTGGTACCAAAAATTTCTTTGAGGCTTTTGTGTTTACTTTCACTTTAACCATTTTGAGAGCTATTTATTTCTCATATATTGTCCTTCAGTCTTAGATCTTTTCTGCCTATAAGTGGGTGTTTAAATTAATTATTCTATCATAAAAAGTTTAATCTGACTACATTTTGAAGAATATTTACATTGTGTATAGATTTCTTAATTGCACTTTTTTGTATTAATTGTTATTGCTGAACCTACACTCCACCAGTATTATCACCGGTGGCCATTAAGGAGACCATATGGAAATGAAAATTAAATCAGGAACTTGCACATACTAGGTATGTGTTCAAGCACCTTAAACATGCCAGGACTCTGCACATTTTCGTATACTTTAAAGAATCTTCCCATCCTCTTATATATATTCTGATTTCCTTTTCGAAAACATTTGTGTAACTTTTACAATATTCCTGTATATGCCAGATGACTTTTTTCTCTACCTGTTTATAATACTTCCTTTTCATTTTCATCATCTTATATACAAATATATTAAAAATAATGATTCTGGGAGCCAGAGCGGTGGTATAACTGTAGGACATTTTCCTTGCACATGGCTGACCCAGGACAGACCTCGGTTCGATTCCTGGCATCTCATATGGCCCCCCAAGTCAGGATCAATTTCTGAGCCCATAGCCAAGAGTAACCCTTGAGCATCACCACGTGTGGACCAACCCCCCCCCCCCAAAATTATTCTGTTGAAATCACCTGAGCTTTTGAAGCTTGTTCATTTGATGTCCTTTCTCTTCTTTATTTGCAAGTCTTACAGGTCACCATTTCAATTATTTTTTCTGTCCCATTCTCACTCTTGTCTTATCTAGTTAATAATACTAGATTAAATTATAGTACACGATATCATGTTTATCCCGTGAATACTGTCATTTGTTTTAATTCACATACATTTCTAAATACTTCTCAAAAACTAGTCAGAAAAAATTTCTAAGTCAAAGACTTTCGGCATTTTTCTCTTTATCTATTCCAGAACAATAGGAAACTGTTTTGATCTTGATTTTGATATTAGTTCTGGTCAAAATAGAACCTGTATTGTCACACTCTGGACTGTCTGCACAATTTCAGAAAGGAGAGAATCTGTCCATTCTATAGAGGGTGATTATACGTGAAAAGAACCACATCCTTGAGCAGTATGTTGTCCTCTAACTACTGGAATATTGTCTCCTATGGACTGTCAAATTGTGTGCTTAATGAGTCACAGGCCCATTTCTAAATATATCAACAGCTTTGTGAATGTTTCAGGGGCATATCCATCAATTATGGTCATGAGAAAGGTCATAATAGTACAAGCTTTCATCATAATCTTGATTTCCCTCTCATTTGCCTTGGTGTGTTGAAATACTGTGATTGTTCAGCTAGAAATATTGCTCATTTTTGAAGATGACTTACTGGAAATGAGCAAAATATCTGATGAAGGTCATCCAATTTAAAGGCCTATTTCCTCATTCAAAAGCTTTTTGTGCAACAAACATATCTCAAAAACTCTTCTGTGAGATCCACCAACTTCACTGATTAGAATCTACAACTTCAACTAGAGAAAAGATTCACTGTGGGGCTTGGATGCCTGCCATTTCCCTTTAGTTCCTCTCATACATTCCTTTTAATAACAAAAGCAGTGCTGAGAACACTGCTGCGTTTCTTCTTTCCAAGCATGATGTTTGTTTCTGAATTAGTAACTCTGGCATCTTTGACTGGTTCATAAAATATTGATATCTTAATGTGGCTGTAAGAGATGGTGAAAATTTAAATAGAACTACCTAAAAACTCTGAATAAATGGTTTTATTCCTCCTTTCTTTTAGTCATGTCCCCTTCCTACTAAAAATAATAGTGTTTGTTATTTTGTTATTTGGTTGACTATTTTGTTATAGTCAACAAAATCATATGACAGATACAGAAAATTAGCTAACACTTCAAAAGCATATAAGGAAATATCTCATTTAAAGTCAATGCTCCTAAGTTGCATTACAGATTTACTATCTTTTTGGTAGATTGTAGTTTAAAGAAATGTATATTCTCTTTACTAATGGTGATTCTAAAATTATAAGTATTTATAAACACTCAGTTGATTATTCAACAGAATGGTTAATCAGCGGCTTATTTCCCTGTTCTGCTTGTGTTATAGAATATCATTTGCTCTCCTAAATTTGTTCCCCTAAAGATTAAGTCCCATGTTTCAAATGTGTTATTCAGATAAGAAAATAATTTCAAAAAGAAGTTTTGCTTCTTTCTTTTCTGCTTTTAACTAGAAAATAATACATTTTT
>PVKC010046838.1:0-11173 GCA_004027635.1 Crocidura indochinensis | reverse complement strand
CATATGGGATGTCGGGATTTGAACCACTGTCCTGCATACAAGGCAAACGCCTTGCCTCCATGCTATCTCTCCTGCTCCTCTGCCAGGATTTTCATGTTTTTTTTTATATTTATGAAAAGCAATAATCAAAAATATAAGGTAGCAGCGTATTCCTTTAAATATGACACATAGCAAAAAACTAGGAATTGAACTTCAATATGATTCTACTTCTGGGCATCTACTCCTAGGGTCCAAAAACTCATGTGTTCTTTGCAGCACTATTCACAGTAGCTAAAATCTGGAAATAGAGGCTAGAGAGATAGCACAGTGATGGGGCATTTTCCTTGTATGCAGCAAGCCCGGGAGGGACCTGGTTTGATTCCCAGCATCCCATATGGTCCCCAGCCTGCCAGGAGCGATTTTTGAGTGCAGAGCCAGAAATAATCCCTGAGCGCTGCTGGGTGTGGCTCAGAAACCAATCAATCAATAAAAAAAAAAAAAAAAACCCAAAATCTGGAAATAAGTATCTAAGTACAGATGAGTGGATAAAGAAACTCTAGTATGTATACATAGTGGAATACTACTTGGTTGTAAGAAAAAAATGAAATCAGGGCCAGAGAGATAGCATGGAGGTAAGGCATTTGCCTTGCATGCAGAAGGGTGGCGGTTCAAATTCCAACATCCCATATGGTCCCCTGAACCTGCCAGGAGTGATTTCTCAGCATAGAGCCAGGATTAACCCCTTAGCACTGCCGGGTGTGACCCCAAAACCAAAAAAAAAACAAAAAAAGAAAATGATGAAATTTGCTGTTAATGGATGGAGCTTTTGAGAAAATCACTTTCAGCGGCTAATTGGAAGGAGAGGGATAGGCACGAATCTTTTCTCTTATATGCATATTATAAAGAATTATTCAACAGGAACTGAGAGCTTGTCTTAATAGGAAATTTACTTCAAAGAGTAGAGGTGAGGGAAAGTCACTAGAACAGTGGGGGAGGGAAGCAGACACCTGGGGAGTAGGTATATTGCCATAATAGTTTGTGTCTGAAATCACTAGTAAATTAGTAAATTGCAGTGCCCAAAATAAAATAAATAGAGAAGTAATGATAACACATAAAAGATCCTAAGAAAGGCAAATTTAAAAGTTTAACAATTCCAAACATGAGTTAATACATTACTAAGTGAATGTTGCACTGTGAGTAGAAGTAATTTAATTTCAGTAGAGATGAAGAAATACTTTATTTATTTGAGAATTGTTTATATATATAACATTAGTTTTTAGTCAGATACTATTTTGTGCTTTTGTGTATGTGTGTTAGGGTACTCAAAAATAGAAAGTATTTTTTTCCAGGTAGCTCCTTATTCCAGTATACACAAACTCCTGCATTGATGTATATTTTTGCGAAAGTATTTTAGCATCTTGTTTATAATTTAGGCACGAAAGAAAATAGATCTAATATAATTTTACATTTAAAGAGAGCCTTTCTTGGTTCTTTATTATTTAGTTGATAGTTGGTATTTACAGAGGTGAGAAGGATTTTCCCAAGGTTATATTGCTTTATGGTGTCAGCACAAAGGCTCAGAGCTTAGTTTACAGTAAAGAGACTGGAGAAGCTCAGTAGTATTTTAATCCAGGATAACCAATGTGTTTACTATATATGCATCCCCCCCCCCCCATATTTTCTACTCAGGGATTACTCCTGTCTCTGTGCTCAGAAATTACTCCTGGCAGGGCCTGGGGAACATATGGGATGTTAGAGATCAAACCTGGGTTGATGCCCTAACCACTGTACTTTTGCTCTGGCCCCACTATATATATATATATATATATATTTATATATATGCATTTTATTGGCTATAAACCGTTCATTCTATTTAACCTTAGTTTATGCTGGTACTTTACTATATAATTTTTTAATAGTAGAATTTCAATTGTTTCTGATCTTTTGATACTTTGTGTTCTCTTTTGTCATTGTCCAAGCATCACAATTGGTTGTAGTGCTTATATACCTGTCACAGTGCTCACCAGAGGGTACAGATTTTGCTTGTAGTCCTCTTGCAGGGTCATGCATTTGGTTGTGGTGGACCAGACAGAACTCACTGCCAGTGTTTGGCTTGGTGTTATTTACTAGACATCAAACTTAGCCTTAAATAATTACCCACATCTTCCCCTAATTCTAAGAATTTCCTTTTTCTCTGTTGAAAATCACCAGTATGCGCCTCGGACTTCCTGAATACTTTCTCATGGAAGTAACTGAGCCCACTCCTGGCGTCTCTTCATCTTCCTAGTCCTTCTTTCAAAACTTAATGAAACTTTATACAAAGATAAGACCAGCTCCCTTTATCTTCTCATTCATTTTGGGAGTACAGCTTCTTCATTCCTATCCTTACTCTCACATTAATACTCTTGCATCATTGCAATTTTTTTTCCACAAGAGTCCCTTGCTCAGTAAACATATATGCAGTATGTTGGTGGTAGTGATGATGGTGGTTGGGGAGAGGTATTCAGGGAGGCATAATTGCTTTAATGCCAAAGAGACTCAAACTGTGATTGCATCAAGAAACAGAAAATATTTGATATAGTTCAGACTCTAAAATCTTCTTATTTATTTCACATGGTGGAAGGAGAAACCATCAGTAACATGGGAATTAAGAGAAGCAAGAAGATAGAACCAAAATGTTTAAGACACTGAACTGCCATAGGATTTGTGCTTGGGTGTGTCATGTCCCTTGTGTTTCTGTCTGCAGCATGTTTGAATCAGTTGGAAAGCTGTGGGCTGGTTACTATGGAAATTGATGGGTGCTGCTGGTGGTGGGAGAAGGAAAGTTCTTGGAAATGATCCCAAAATCTAGGAGAAGAGGTCTGCCCCACCCCCGCACCCCTGCTTACTGTCCTTTGATTTGAATAAATAATTGGTGTTTAGCTTGGCAGAGCATTTCCAATAACTCACCTCTAGTTCCCAGAGAGAGTTTGAGTGATTAATCAGTGAAGGTGGCGTCACAAGGATCACCAGTTATCCCATGAGTTTCTGTTTAGCAGTGAAACTCCCTGGACTTCAGTGAACTGAGAATGAATTTCAAGCTTTTTTCTTCTTCTTCAGTGTCAAGGAATGTGCTAAAGAAAAGGAGAAGGGGGGAAAGTCAATATTTAATTCCAGAATAGGAACTTTTCTTGCATCTTCTTCCTCCTTCTCCAAAGTGTGTGTGTATTAGGGGAACATTCGTTTTCCTTTAAAATGTTAGATTTGTGATTCTGAAATGTTGGAGATCGAAAACACATGTTTTAATGATGCGATCTCTATATTGAACAATAGTTAAAATGCATTTTATAAATCAACTTTCATTTGTCTAATCAATATTTTAAAGCACCTCTGCCATAGTGTATGTTTGTTTGTATAACTGTGCATGAATATGGAATATAAGGCATTGGTTTCTTTTTCTTAGCAAAGTATTTTACTTGAAAAAATATGAAAGTATCATGGACATTATAAAGTTCGAAAGGATAGCATTTTTTATCCCCTTCATTTCTGGTTTTGTTCCACTGTTTTCTATAGTTTGTGATTTTTTTAACCACTAATGAAAACCTTATTCAGAGAAAATAGTTTTTTAATTATTATTAATAATTTTTATTGTGGCCAAAGTGGATTACAAATCTTTCACAGTAATATTTTAGGTATATAGCCGCATTGAACCCAGGGCATTCCCACCACCAGTATTTTCTTTTGATTTTGAGAGATTTTATGGAATATTTTTCCAAGAAAGCATTCTAGATTCATTCAAACTGACGTTTGGGGTCTTAGAAGTGATGAATCACGTGTAAGAGCAACCATGACATGGTAAATTATCCTTACAGTTTAGATGACATTTTCCCCCCCCCAGAAACCTTCACACTCCCTTTTACTTCATTTTATTCCTATTCCATGGGAGGAGGAAGAGGAATTGGAAAGAAGCACTAATCACACACAGTTGTGC
Organism: Crocidura indochinensis; assembly: GCA_004027635.1. Classification (NCBI taxonomy): domain Eukaryota; kingdom Metazoa; phylum Chordata; class Mammalia; order Eulipotyphla; family Soricidae; genus Crocidura; species Crocidura indochinensis. The sequence goes on along the minus strand of PVKC010046838.1, from coordinate 7,224 downwards.
CCTGCTGGACTTTCTGGTCAGAGAAATGAGAAACTGAAGGAAAAAAAAAGGAGCACTAGTAAGGATTCAGTCAGTTGCACTAGATGGTTTTATTATTTCTACTGTATCTTAAAGATAAACATATTTTGACAGTAGTTTTTCTCAATCTCAGAATCTTTCACTGCTCTGATTTTTATTTGTTTCTGATCGTTACCTATAAAGCACTTTAAATCTAAAGGTCCTTTGTTTCTCCTTCGCCTCTTTTACCTCCTCCTCCTCATTATTATTTCCTACAGAATTCCATGTAGTCTAAGCTTGGATAACCATTGTTGGTGGGGGATAATCTGAAGGAGGAGACAAGCATTTCTTTGAGGAGGGAAGGAAGGGAAGGGAAAGGTAAACAACATCTTAGCACAGTGGAGGGAACCTGAGATTAGACGGGCCTACCCAGGATGGGATATGGGGATGTAGGATCCAAAGCATAGGAGTGAAAATTTCTGCAAAAAATACTTTACACTTTTCACTCTGGTGTGAAAGAAACACAGCTTTCCTAGATTTTTTTTTGGAAAGTAAGCTGAGGTTCATGGTGTTTAATTTTTTTCCCCCAAGTTCAGATCATCTCTGCTTATTAGCTTTAGCATTTGAATTGATGGCTGCACATGTTACTTAGAGTCCCAGAAGCCTTGTTAGAATAGTTATTGTGGAACTTGTGTTGTTCCAATTGATGTCAACAAGCAAGCAGCTTGCTAAAATCCTGTTAAAATTGTAAGAGGTAGAGTTGAGATTTGATTGTTACTTTTTCCAGAAAGAAACCCCGTGGGAATTTAGCGGAGGACATTGACAAAGGGTGTAAGGAAAGGTGACTTTTGAATTAGGTATAATGGGATGGATGTAACTTGGAATTAGAGTTGTCACTGGGTACTTCATGCAGGTAGAATATATGGAAAAGACAAGGAAGAAGTAAAATGAATGCATTCAGACAAGAGAGTAGAAATTCTTGGAGTGATGGCTCTGTTCAGGGAAATAAAGGGAAATGAGTTTGAAAAATTAGGTCGTGGGACCTGAGTGATAATATAGCAGATAGAAAGCTTGCCTTCTACACTGCCAACTTGGGTTTGATTCCAGCATCCTATTTGGTCTCCAGAGTATCACCAAGAGTATTTCCTTAGTACAGAGCTAGGAGTAGCTCCTGAGCACTGCCCAATGTGGCCCCCAAGCAAAAACAAAACGAACAAGGTTGCAAGCAAGGTTGTCCTCTTTAAAGAATATGAAACCTCTTTGCATAAACATTAAGAAACATAAACATTGCATAAACATTAAGAAACAGTTGATGGTATGGTGCTCCCACCATGTGAAAGGTAACTGATAATGATTTCTGCTTCATACTGATTTGAGTTTAGTATATCTTTAGTTATATCTTTAAAATTATTCTTATTTAAAAATGTATGTCTAATAAAGCTCTATTTCAGTATACTATAATGGAGAAAGGTAAGGTTTACTGTCTAAAAAAGATCTTGAAAACCTTTTTTTTAAATGGGTTCCAATTATAATTGTATGACTTTTTAGAATCTTGTCTGCTTAGTAAGTTCAAGGCTTTCAGAAGATTGGACACGTGTATTGTCTTTTTTTTTTGTTTTGTTTTTTTTTTGGGTCACACCTGGAGACGCTCAGAGTTTACTCCTGGCTATGAGCTCAGAAGTCGCTCCTGGCTTTGGGGACTATATGGGAAACCGGGGGATGGAACCGCAGTCCGTCCTAGGCTAGTGCAGGCAAGGCAGGCACCTTACCTCCAATGCCACCGCCCGACTGCCATGTGTATTGTCATAACTCTCTTTGAATAGTGGAATTTCTGTGACTTTGTTTATATACACAACCACTATCTCCCCCAGTTGGAAGTTATTTATGGGATCTGTTTTAGATTCAAAGTCTTGCATAGGATGTCTTTCTCTTGAGATAGAAGGCTGGCCAAAATGTTTAAATGAAACCTTTCAGTGACCTTCTCTGGGTTTGGATTCCCTGGATCATAGAAAAGAGCCCTTTCCAGCCTGAATTTCTGGTGGCCTTTGTCCTTGTGTTATTGCCCAGAAATTCCCAAAAGAGCGCCAGCTGAGCCTTTAGTTATCTAGAGCATGAGAACATTGCCATTATACTGCTGTTTGTAGAGGATTATAACTTTTAACATGCATGCATATATTTTATTAATGCCCATGCTAGGAGAAAATTTTCTCAGAACTAGACAGGACTGTTAGAACATATTTTCCTGCTAAGCCTAGATGTGGTGTCATTGAAAAATAGTCTGTAATCAGCTTCTACTTTGTCATGTTAATCATCTTTCCTTGGATCTTGGATGACTACAGTGTTTGGGGAATGTAAGTTTTAAGTCAGTGTGTACTGAATGAATGTTGGTTGGGTCTCTGGTAATTGTACTGAACAAGTAGTTCACGGAAAACTATAGTCTGTTAAAGAGTATATTCCTATGGAAGACCTTTTAAGGTTTTCTTGTTGTTGTTTATTTTTAATTAAGATCTGGGCCAAGGGACCGGGTGGTGGCTCTTGAGGTAAGGTGCCTGCCTTGCCTGTGCTTGCTTAGGATGGACCATGGTTCGATCCCCCGTTTCCCCATATGGTCCCCCAAGCCAGGAGCGACTTCTGAGCACATAGCCAGGAGTAACCCCTGAGCGTCACCGGGTGTGGCCCAAAAAACGAAACAAAACAAAACCAAAAAAAAAAGATCTGGGGCCTGAGAAATAGTACCTGGGTTAAGGTATTTATCTTGCTTGTAGCATACCATATTATTGCATGAGGCTCCTTTAGCACAAGAGCCTTGCTGACTGTAGCCTAAAAAAAATTAAAGACAAAACAAAACACTCTCTATGGTTCTGTAGGTGTTAGTGCTAAAGATGATCGTTTAAATGGTTTGATAAGTTGCTTTAAAATTGTTTTTAGGTAAAACAACCAAATAAAACAAGAGGTAACTTAAAGTATAAACAGTTGTGGGCTAATTAAAAAAGTATAGAGCATCTATTTTGAGCTTCACATCTTTTTAAAAATGCCATTGTTCTAAAATAATATATATATATCTTGGGGCTGGAGAGACAGCATGGAGGTAAGGCTTTTGACTTGCATGCAGAAGGTAGTTCGAATCCCGGCATCCCTTATGGTCCCCTGAGCCTGCCAGGAGTGATTTCTGAGTGTAGAGCCAGGAATAACCCTCGAACACTGCCGGGTGTGACCCAAAACCAATATACATATACATATATACATATTTGTGTATATATATATATATATCCTTTGTAACCAAGTTTTTATTTCGTTGATGCAAAATGTATAGATAGATACTCAAGAAATCCTGCCAAAGTGTGGAACAAATGAGATTTATTTTGCCACAGGAACTTAGAATTAATATTTTTCAATTTTAGTAGTTGTAAAAATGTTATTTTGTTTATATTTCATAGAAGGGATTTAAAATCAGTGTGTAGGGGCCCGGGAGATAGCATGGAGGTAAGGCTTTTGCCTTTCATGCAAAAGGTCATTGGTTCGAATCCCGGTGCCCCATATGGTCCCCCGTGCCTGCCAGAGGCAATTTCTGAGCATGGAGCCAGCAGGAACCCCTGAGCATGACCGGGTGTGACCCAAAAACCACAAAAAAAAAAAATAAATAAATAAAATCAGTGTGTAAATATTAAGTATATTTTGTTTTTCTTATGGGGATTTGCAGAATATGGGGAAAAGGTGGTTATTTGATATTATGTGAATTCCAAAAGAGCCTGTGTTTCTGTAACCCCTTACAATTTTCTCAAGGTAATATAGCTTTGTAATATGGTATATTGTACATTAGGGTGGTTATTGGAACATAGTTTGGATCTTCTGAATATCATAAATTTTCCAATGTGAGCTTAAAAGACTTAAGATTTGATTTTTGTAATATAATAAATTCCACAGTGACATCTGTCTGAATATATTTGGCTTTTTATAGTTCTATTTGCTTAAAGTTTGCAGTCCTATATTTAGCATGTAGGAGGTGATTTTTACATTGTATGTAATATATAGTCATATTCTGTGTGCTGCTTTTTATAAATATTTTATAAGAAAGTATAACAGTTTAAATTATATTATTGGGGCTGGAGAGATAGCATAGAGGTGGGACGTTTGCCTTGCCTGTAGAAGGTCAGTGGTTTGAATCCCAGCATCACATACGATCTCCTGAGCCTGCCAGGAGCGATTTCTGAGCATAGAGCCAGGAGTAACCCCTGAGCGCTGCCAGGTGTGATTCAAAAACAAAAACAAACAAAAATTATATTATCAGTTTTACAAATTAATCAAAAATATTTAGTAAAAAATTTTAACTTTCTATTTTTTAATTCCTTATAAAATTCTAATGGGATTTTGCATAAGTAAAAATGACACTGTTTTTCAAACAGAATGCATTTATCAAATTGGAGCCAAAGATGTTGGCAATGTTTCATTTACTTGGGATGGTTTATGTGCAACCCTTAGACAGGCCACAGATACGCTGGTAGGAACCCATTCTTGACACTGTCATGAGTGAATTGTTTTTCTTGATGATTAAAATCTTTTTTTTTTTATTTAGTTTTTATTTTTGGGCCACACCTGGATGTGCTCAGGGGTTACTCCATGCTCTGCATTCAGAAATCTCTCTTGGCAGGCTTGGGGGACCATATGGAATGCTGGGGATCTAACCCAGGGTCTGTCCTGGGTTGGTAGCATGCAAGGCAAACACCTTACTACTGTGCTGTTACTTTGGCCCCTGGTTAAAAATCTTCTTATCCAAGCAGAATAATGTCCATTTATGCTAAATTTTTATTTTTAAGTTTAGCTTTTAAGTGGCATTACTTAATGGAAGCAAAAGTGGCAACAATCCTTGAGAGGGAAGTTAGTAAGAATAGCTTCCATATGGAGGAGCCTTTTTCAACAGGGGATCTCCTCCTGATTTGGTGCTAAAAGAAACTTTGGCAAGATCACCCTTTCTCTACTCCCCCAAACCTCCACCCGCCAGCTTCATGGAATTGGTCCTTTGGACTTCTTCTCAGGTGGACTGAGAAGAGCCTACAGTTATGCTTTTTATATCTTATATCCAGGCAGTCTTAGTTATGTTTTTCTAGGATTATCTGTTTCTTCCTGACAAATTGTTGCTGTCATTAAACATTATGGGACAATTTTGTATGTCAGTGATGTTAAAATGTGTGTTTAGATGCTCTGAATCAGGGGTCTTGTTTGTGCATATACTCTGCAGATGCATTAGGGATAGAGGCAGACAATTCACGTCCTTGAAATTAATACCCCTTGCCACCTTTAGATGCTCAGAGCTTTTACAAACTGATTTGGGTCTGCAGTTCTTTCTTTTCTCTGTGCATACAAAGAATAACTTCATTCACTTCAATGGGACCAGTATAAAATTCTCAATCAAATTAGCATTTATGAGCAAAATAAATGTACGCCATTCAGTACTCTTCCTTGGGGGTTATAGGAGTATGTTTTCGTATCAGGGTAACTTAAGACAGAGTTAAAAAATTCCCAGACTCATGATTCTTAGAATAGGGAATGGATATGCATCAAACTGTTCAGTGCTTGAGACACTATCACATTCACAGTTCCCAGGTTGGCACTTCTTTTGCTCCTCCTGGGGGATTAGGAGATGGGATTTAGTTTTTGTAAACAACTCAGGCACTGATCGTAATTGTGAGCAACAAGACTGATTCTCCTCTTTGATTTTTCCAAGACTAGTAATTGACATTGGGAATGACTGAGACAGCCTAGCAGATGTGTGCTGATCATCCCTTTGTTTGCATCAAGAGAACATGGTTTAACTCTTTAAACTTGACTCCCACTGCTGTTGAGTTGCTGTTTTGTATTAAATGAGTGAGTTGTGAATGATACTTGTATTTCAGGAAATGTTTTAAGAAAGCTACTAGAGTGCCAACAGAGTCAGTTCTAAACCGGGAGTTGTTCAGTTAGAAGTCTGAACAAAAGGTAGCAGATGCTAAGATTAAGTATAAAATAATTATGGTCAGATATAAAGTAAGCTTATATTATTTTATATTGTTCATTTAATTATTGAATAAATAATTGCAGTTTGTGAAGGCAACATTGATTTTCTGCATGTTTCCTTGATTTCTGAACAGCAGAAAAGAGCACCATTATTCCAAAAGTGACAATTTTGGGGGCCGAGAGATAGCACAGCGATAAGACATTTGCCTTGCATGCAGAGGATAGTGGTTCGAATCCCCGCATCCCATATGGTCCCTGAGCCTGCTGGGGCGGTTTCTGAGCGTAGAGCCAGGAGTAATCCCTGAGTGCTGCAGTATGTGACCCAAAAACCAAAAAAATAAAAAATAAAAAAAGTTGCAACTTTCAAACTGTAGAGATAGAACAGTGAACTGGTCACTTACCTTGCACAGTGCTGACCTGGGCTCATTCCCAGCACTTTATATTGTCCCCTAAGCACTACCAGGAGTTATTGTTAAGTGCAAAACCAGCAGTTTTCAAAAGAAAACAAACAAAAGTTACTGCTTTCTCCATACCACATGATAAGGATTTTGAGTTGCTTGAGGACTTCAAGAGAATTGAGGATTGGAATTAAGGTCTATTTTATTGTATTTGCATGAGAATCCTCCTGCCTTCAGGAAGACATTTTCCTTCTATCTCTTGTGCTGAGATGAGTGAAGTTATCCCCAGAGTGGAAGCTGAGTTCTCTTTACTTATGTTGATTTGTTTCTTTCTTAGGAAGGTTGCTTTAAAATTAGAAAACATTTTTTTAGCTTGGTAAAATCAGTTTGGTTCTCCAATTGAAACTATTAAAAGAAATCATATATAAAGCATATAGCACACACATATGAAACATTCCAGGCAGGTACTAAGCTCTGAGTAGAGATGTGATAGTAGTTAAGATGATTAGCATCTATATTTCCATGATTGTCTTCATGGATTAAAGTTAAATGCCAATGAAGCTTATTAAAAGCAGTGCCTATGTCATGCTGGTCTTTATAAGCCCCCAAGCTGTCTCATGATTGGTGCTATATTATTGTTACTGCTAGGTGATCCATTGAATATGTAGTTGGTAGTTTTGGGACTTCAGTATTGAATATTTGTTATAGTCTCTATACATGGTGAATCACCTGTCCTAGACTAATCAAGTCATCATGCTTATTATAAATTATAGCTAAGTGATAAGGTGACTCTATAGGGGCTATACATACTCTCTTAATGCTGGAGCAATCCCTAAGG
>PVKC010046837.1:0-11164 GCA_004027635.1 Crocidura indochinensis | reverse complement strand
CATCCCTCCAATGCCTAAGATATTTGCTAGTGTGAATGCAAGAGGCCTATACCCAAATAGCATGCTACACTTTAACAACACTGAACCAATATTTCTTAAAATAGATGGCATTGTGAGAGTTAGTACCCACAACAACCACCCAAGGGTCTCTAAAGGCAATTTCCAATAAATCCCAGGTTCAGAGGTTCCAGTCCCTGTTCTTGTTCTCTCCATCACCCCAAAAACTGGATACATGTTCTTCTCCAATACATATGGGTCATTCTTAAGGATAGACTATGTGCTGGCCCATAAAATATACCTCTATAAAATCAAGAGGATACGAATTGTATGAAATACCTTCTCAGATCAAAACGACTGAAATTAGAAGTGAATTACAAACAGACACAGAGGAAAAGCCGTAACACCTGAAAATTGATCAGCTCACTGCTGAACAATCAATGGGTTAGAGATGAAACCCAAGAGTAAATCAAAAGATTCCTGGAAACAAATGAGAATGAAGATACAAATTATCAGAATTTGTGAGATACAGCAAAAACGATACTCAGAGGAAACTTTATCGCTTTGCAAGAACTCATCAGGGAGGAAAAAGGGGCCTACATAAATAATGGCACAACTTACAAAATTTTAAAATGACCAATAAATGAGTCAAAAGGAAGGCAGAAGGAAGGAAATGTTAAAAAAAAATTAAAAATTTAAAAAAATTGGGGCCTGCATGGTGGCGCTAGAGGTAAGGTGTCTGCTTTGCCAGCACTAGCCTAGGATGGACCGTGGTTCGATCCCCCGGTGTCCCATATGGTCCTCCAAGCCAGGAGTGACCTCTGAGAGCATAGTCAGGAGTAACCCCTGAGCATTACCTGGTGTGATCCAAAAACAAAAACAAAACAAAAATTTTTTTTAAAAATTTAAAGATAACTTAGAGTAGAAATTAAAGAAATAGAACACATCCAGGAAATCTGAAAAAAAATCAATGAAAGCAAGATTTGTTCTTTGAAAAAATAAACTAATAAAGTGTAAGAAACTTAATAAACTTTATAAACCAAATTAGAAATGGAGACATACACCCTGTTCATGGATCGGATGAACATCATTGTCAATAATACAGGGCCAGAGCAGTGGCTCAAGCAGTAGGGTGTTTGCCTTGTACGAGCTAACCTAGGACAGACTGTGGTTCAATCCCACCAGAGTCCCATATGGTCTCCCCAGCCAGGAGTCATTTCTGAGCAGGAGTAACCCCTGAACGTCACAGGGTGTGGCCCAAAAAGCCAAAAAAATTTAAATAAGTAAATAAATAATACTATAATATAAAATATAATATTCCCTGAAAGTAAAATAAATAAATGAGTCGGGGGGGGGATAGATATAGAATAATTGCATTCATTGTGGAATATTAAAATAAGAGTATGGTAATATCTAAAGACAATAGAGATAAAGGTCAGTACTGGTCAATGGTTGGAACCTTGCCAGAAATAGCAGGGGAGTGCAGGTAAGGCAGAGAAGGAACCACTATGGCAATGATTTGAAAATGATCACTCTGGACAAGAACTGGGTGTGAAAGAAAATAAAGCGATATACATGAAGCCCTTTAAGAAGCATTATTGCAAACCAGAGTATCTAAAAGGAATAAAAGGAGGGGGAGAGGAGGAAGGAATGAGAGACAAAGAGGGGGGAGCAAGCATGGGGGAGGGGAGGGAGAGGTGTGAGGAAATTGGTGGCAATGATGGTGGGAAATGTGTACTGGAGGAATGGGTGTTATACATTGTATAACTAAACACCAATCATGAACAATTTTGTAACTATCCCTCAGTGATTCTTTTAAAAACTATTTTTTACACATAACTTGAACTATTTCCGCCTCCCAATTAGGGAGAAAAAGGGGATAACCAAGAACAAACAGGTGTAAGACCACTAAGTAGTAAGCTAGACACAAAAAGGACCACTTGCTTTAACAACCCCGGGGGTTAGGGAAGAGGATATGGAAAGTAGGATGGGAACGGAGGTGGAGGGAGGACAATTTGGTGATGGGAGTTCCCCTGATTTTATGTTAATTTGTACCTAAAATATGATTGTCAACAATATGTAAGCCAATATGATTAAAATAAAAATTATATTAAAAAACTATTTTTTAAAAAAGAGAAAGGCAATTTTCCTTTAGTAAAAGGGTGATTATTAATGAGCTCAAAACAACTACATTACAAATAACAGGCTCTTTGATTTTCTGTCACCTTATTCTTTGTGCTTCCAGTTAAGGTGTCTAGATACATCACCTGGGCTGTGAATACCTGCCATACTCTGGGCTTTTAAGAAAATAGATTTTTGGGACTAGAGAGATAGCACAGTGGTAGGGCATTTGCCTTGCACACAGCTGAACCAAAACCGACAGTGGTTCGAATCCCGGAATCCCATATGGTCCCCCGTGCCTGCTAGGGGCGATTTCTGAGCAAAGTAGCCCGATTGCCGCCTCGTGCGACCCAAAAACCAAGAGAGAGAGAGAGAGAGAGAGAGAGAGAGAGAGAGAGAGAGAGAGAGAGAGAGAGAGCTGGGATCAAACCAGTCTTTTGTCTCCTTATAAAACTTAAAAGGTGGTAAAAAAAAAATTTCCTTCCACTCCTGACCAATGGGAAGATAAACTAGGAAAATTTAAGATACAACTATTCTTCATGTGGAGAGTCTCCTTACAGACTAATTCTGGAGGATGTACTTTTAGTTAAGAAAAGGACTTTTTTGTTTGTTTCTGGGCTGCACCTGGAGGCACCAAGGGATTACTCAGCAATCACCCCTGGCAGTGTTGGGAACCATATGGGAAGCAGGGATTGAACCTGGGTCAGCCACGTGCAAGGCAAATGTCCTACCCACTGTGCTATAGATACGACCCCCTTATTTATTTGTTCTATTGACACAGTTTCCCTTATTTGTTTGTTTTAAGGCCATACTTGGCCATTTTTAGGAGTTACTTCTGGCTCTGCTCTTAGGATTTACTACTGGCTAGCTTACTAAAATGCTTTTAGTCAAAGTTCTATAAATATTACTGACGACACATTTTAAAGCTTTGAAATTTTGGTGGATATAATTAATCAATAGAGTTCTTGCCTTGCTAGTGTATGGTCCTGGGTTGATCCCTGGTCTGAATAAATAAAAAAAATCTTGGGACTGAGTTTAGGATGTGGCTCAGAGGAAGGGTACTTACCATGTATGTGTGAGATATGCAATTTAATTCTTGGCCTTGTGTGGTATCCCAAGCACTGCTGGTATACTTGAATATACTTGAGTATAGTGTATATACTATATATTACTATATATACTTGAATATATACTATATATATATACTATATACGTGAATATAGAGTAAAGATACATGAATATGTATCTTGAAATACTTGAATATAGATGTAGGAATATCCCCTAAGCACCATATAATGTGTTTTGAAAAAAAGGAGACTGAAATTTTAATTATAATCATCATTTGTTATCTATTGATAAAATATAATATTGGACTAGAATACATTCACTGTTTCAGATGGCCCATGAACTAAAAAAAAAACATTTTTCTGCTGTTTTTTGTTTTTGTCTTTTTGATTTGTTTTGTTTTGGTTTTGGTTTTTGGGTCACACCCAGCAGTGCTACACCTAGCTCTACACTCAGAATCGCTTCTGGCAGGCTCGGGGGACCATGTGGGATGCTGGGATTTGAATCATCGTTCTTCTGCATGCAAGGCAAACACCCTATCTCCATGCTATCTCTCCAGCCCCTTTTTTGTTTTTTAATATAACTTTTCTATGTTTTCCATTTTTTGTTTTCATGTGGTCTGCCAGAGTTTTCCAGTTCCTTTTTGTTTACTCCCCAAATCTACTTTTATTGCATGTTTGGTAGAGAAATGACTAAGGATGACCCACCCAGTCTTTATATCCTGTATGTCTGAACTTTAATGAAAGACTTAGTTTTCCCAAAAGTTCAGTTTTTCACTTCTTTTGAACAACTGGGAGGAAAAATAGTTGAAAAAATGCTTTGAGCTTATGAACCATGTAATTTCATTTGAACAGAAAAATTCCAAAAATACTTGCTTATTGAAAGGGAAGTTACTATCTTTAGTTGCTGCTGAACTTGTTATGGAGGATACATACTAGTTCTTTACTTCTTACTTTTTTCCTTATAAACAAAAAATTAAAAACTGATTGACTTGACAGGAAAATAGTGTAAAAGAGCATAAGTTGGGTCAGTGGTTTCCAAGTGCTGGTCTGTGGACTGGTGTCAGTCTGCAGAAATTTCCTACTGGTCCATGAAGAAGCTCTTGTTGCTTAACACATGGTATGCCTGGGTCCTACACTATATGCTATTCTAAATATTTGTATATAAATGCTATTATTAAAAATACTTATTTGTTTTTTGTGCCCCATGGAATATTTCTATTTTCACCTGTCTGCAGGTATGAAAGGATTGCAGTTGTTCCACCAGGTGAGCCTGTACATCCTATTCCTTTCTTGAAAAATCTACTTTCTTTTTTTGATGGTGATGGCAGGGGACATACCAGATGATTCTGAGGGCTTACTTGGTGCTTGAGTTCACTCCTGGAAGTAATCAAAAGATCATATTTATGCAGGGCAAGAGCATACCCTACCCTCTCCAGCCCCAAGAGTACTACCTACTATTATGGAACTCCACTCAACTTAAGCTACCATCTCCTCAAATGATGAGAACACAGGGTTTCATTTGGCCATATTTTCAAGCCTAGCTGTACTGAGATCCAGAGTTTTCATCAGTTCCATTCACTAACAACAATATAAATTCTGTACTTGAATATCTGCATATTCGATGAGCCATCTGGTCAACCAGAAAACATTGTTTTATTTTAAGTTGTTTTAGATCTCAGCAAGGATACTAAGTGCTAATATGTAATAAAATTTTAAAAATATGTACTATCTATGTTTGTAGTACATATGTAGTATGTTATGCCAGTAACATACTGAAGACTTTCATAGGAATTAGGTGATTCGGTATTCAAAACAATTCTCTTTGGAATTTTGAAGCAAAAAAAAAGTGAGGCGCCTACTGTCTTGATGTGAAATACCTAGTTTTGATCTTCAGCACCACATATGATCCCCTGAACATGGCTAGGAGTAAACCCTTGGGTATAGAGACAGGAGTAAGTACTGAGCATTGCCAGATGTGTTCCCAAAGTAAAACTAATAATAAGAGGTTAAGTAAGCAGGATCTGAGGAAGCTGGTAGTTTATTGTTCAAATTTGAAGTGATAAAATTTCAGACAAACAACCATTAAAGGAATTAATGACTACTAAACAGGCCCTGCAAGAAATTATAAACTCTGATACCTCAATATAAAATTAACTATAATAAAATAAAATTCAAAAAGCTTTAGGAACCAGAGAGATAGTACAGGGGCTAAAGTGCTTGCATTATGTGCAGTACCCCAATTTAGTCCCTGACACCACATGGTTCCCTTCAAGCATCATAGGGTGCAGTCCACCAGGAAGTTATAGAACATGCTGGTACCCACCAGTCTGCCAGATGTCCAATCTAAAAATATACTTTCTTGTTCTTTTCCTACACAAATATCGGGCAAGCTTGTTCTTCAGCATTGCATCTGCTATCTTCCAAACTTCTGGGCTGCTGGTATGAAACTTTCAGTCATCATTTGGTTTCTCTACAAAACAGCAGAGGTAATGAACTTTCCTGGTCACAGAGCTAAAAGAAAACAAAATAATAATGTCAGAGAGACAAACCACATGAACTGCCAGAACACACACAACAAAAGTAAACAAAAAACCCTATAAACTCATTTATAGCACTAATTTCACAAAATATTATCCATCTAAATTCACAAACCAAAAGGCATAGAGTGACCAGATAGATCATAAAACAAACAACTGACTTTCTGCTTTTCTGTTTTTTTTTTTTTTTTGGTTTTTTTTGGGTCACACCCGGCAGTGCTCAGGGGTTACTCCTGGCTCCATGCTCAGAAATTGCTCCTGGCAGGCACAGGGGACCATATGGGGCACCGGGATTCGAACCAAGGACCTTTTGCATGAAAGGCAAATGCCTTACCTCCATGCTATCCCCTGGGCCCCGACTTTCTGCTTTTCAAAGAAGATCTATTTGAGTTCCCATTAAAAATGTAAGTTCAAATTAAAAGGTTGAAAAACTGGGGCCCGGGAGATAGCATGGAGGTAAGGTCTTTACCTTTCATGCAAAAGGTCATCGGTTCGAATCCCGGTGCCCCATATGGTCCCCCGTGCCTGCCAGGAGCAATTTCTGAGCATGGAGCCAGGAGTAACCCCTGATCACTGCCGGGTGTGACCCCCCCCCCAAAAAAAAAAGAAAAAAAAAGAAAAACAACACAGACAACTTGTGGTTTTAAATAGGTAGGGACAACCATGTTTATATATAAAATAGGCTTAAGACATAAAAGTGTGGAGTCAGAGTGATAGCACAGAGTTAGGGCTTTTGCCTTGCATGCTGCAGACCTGGAACGGGTTTGATCTCCAGTATCTCCTATGGTCCCCCGAGCCTACCAGGAACTATTTCTGAGTGCAGAGCCATGAGTAACCTCTAAGTACCGCTGCGTGTGGCCCCAAAACAAAACAAAACAAAAAGATATAAAAGTGTAATGAGAGATGAGGGGAAGTATTATATAATGATTAAGGAATCAATCAATGAGGAGAATGGTAACACTTATATGCACCAGTGACTCAGAAGATGGTTCAGTGACTTAAAGTGCCTGCATTCAAAGAACCTGAATTCAAATCTTGGTTTCATCAGCAAACGCCAATAAATAAGGTCCCAGAAATCGCTCCTGGTAGTGGGATTTCAGGGGAGTACCAGGGATCAAAGCTGGGTTAGCTGCATGCAAATCAAATGCCTTAAACCCTATACAATTTCTCTGGTCCCATTATTACTACTTTAATAATATATACTCAAAGAAACATGTCAAAGTTCAGGGACAAAGAATAGGGCTTCAATAGGGTTTCTATCCATGGTACTAGATGCCCTACTCCACTCCCCAACACCCAGAAGACAAATAAGCATAGTTAGGTGTGTCTCTGGAGACCATCCTGGAGGTCTGGGGGAACTGCAAGTCCTCAGCAGCAAGGCTTCATCATCCTTTCCGAGAACTGGACGCTCAGCTTGGTTAGCCAGAAGCAGTGGGAAGAGCATCCAGGTCTTCCAAGAATTGCTTAGGAGGTTCTCTAACCTGCATATTACCCAAAAAACAAGAACATTTAGAAATGTTTAAAATTTTTGCTTGTCTTTTATTTGATGATGTATACAACAACTATGCTCCTAGACTATTCCTGGCAGTGCTTGGGGGAGTATATGTGGTGTTAGTAATTAAAATGGGGTCAGCATCATGCAGGGCAAGTGCTTTATTCATTGTACTCTCTTCAGCTCAACTGAGTATGCTTTTTTATTTTTGGTTTTTGGGTCACACCCGGCAGTGCTCAGGGGTTACTCCTGGCTCCATGCTCAGAAATTGCTCCTGGCAGGCATGGGGGACCACATGGGGCACCGGGATTCGAACCGATGACCTTTTGCATGAAAGGCAAATGCCTAGCCTCCATGCTATCTCCCGGGCCCCTGAGTATGCTTTTTTAATACATGGTCAAGCAGAACAATTTCTATATCTGCTAAATATTTCTAATTAAATATATACTTATATTTATATTAAAATATATAGGAAATGCATAGTTATATTTAAATATACGTGAAAGGGACAAAAATGAATGCAAAGAATACTTTATATTGGTTAAAATAAGAGACTATTCATCCAATAAGTCTTCTAACTTTATTTCCTAGTTTGCATTTTTGTTATAGTAGAGTCTTGTTTGCATTGCTTAGCACTATTATAGGGAGGATTATAAACAAGGTACACTAATTGGTTAGTTACCAATGGGGTCCTATAATGTAACCTGAGGTTTTGGTAGCACTTTGGTCTGGTATCACAGTCACATATGGCAGTACTGGGATGGGGTATACAAAGGCTACAAGGGTATACAAGGGATCATCACAGACATGCTTGGGGATTGAATTCAGGGCATCATATATCACATATATGCTAAGATATACCCTACTGCCATAGCTGGGCTATCTCTCCCACCCTGTAATACTCTTTTACATTGATGTGTTTATGTGCTTTATTATTAAATATTCCAACCACATAAAAAAGTAGTAACTAGGGGCCAGGCAGTGGCCCTGGAGGTAAGGTGCCTGCCTTGCCTGCACTAACCTAGGATGAACTGCGGTTCGATCCCCCGGTTCCCCATATGGTCCCCCGTGCCTGCCAGGAGCAACTTCTGAGCGAATAGCCAGGAGTAACCCCTGAGCGTCACCGGGTGTGGCCCAAAAACCAAAAAAAAGTAGTAACTATAAATTTGTAGCTATCAAGCACAGTTTCGAAGTTCATAAAGCAATCTTGTTTCATTCATTCATAAATATATAACACTTGCCCTAATTATTTTGAGGCCCAATCCAGAAAGCATAAAATTCCAGCTGAAATAGTCATTATTTATCTTCAAAAGAAAAAATTCATGATCACGAAGCATCCTCTCTGGAAGCAATTGCATCAGCTGCATCTAACAAAAGCATAAATAGGTAGATTGTTTAAAGCAGGGGTCCTCAAACTTTTTAAACAGGGGCCCAGTTCACTGTCCCTCATTAGAGGGCCAGGCCATAGTAAAAACAAAAATTATGAACAAATTCCTATGCACACTACATACATCTTATTTTGATGTGAAGAAACAAAACGGGAACAAATACAATATGTGGCCTGTGGGCCATAGTTTGAGGACCACTGGTTTAAAGCATATTAAAGATCCAGAAACAAAAACAGTGAATGCGGGGCCCGGGAGATAGCATGGAGGTAAGGCGTTTACCTTTCATGCAAAAGGTCATCGGTTTGAATCCCGGTGCCCCATATGGTCCCTCGTGCCTGCCAGGAGCAATTTCTGAGCATGGAGCCAGGAGTAACCCCTGAGCACTGCCGGGTGTGACCCAAAAACCAAAAAAAAAAAAAAAAAAAAAAAAAAGCAGTGAATGCTATCATAGACTTTAAAGGAAATCCCTATAATATCAACCACAACCATAATCTGATTTCAGATATATCCCCTAATCAGAAGTCTGTAAGTGTATGTAGATGTGCATAGGCCAAAATGTTATTCGTCACACCCCCTAGAATTCCAATACATTATTCCACATTATATTACTCTTTGATTTGTCAGCACTACAACCCCATTGAAAGCAGGACAAGAACATTATCAACCAGTAACAATGTACTGTTTTATAACTTTTTTCAATATGAAAGCAGTTCATTATGTAGTTTAAAAAACAGAATAAAGAACAAAAGAATGTGAAAATATTCACAATAGGGCTTCCTCTTCATTTCCCTAAACACATAACCATTTCTCCTCCTCCCCAGAAATGAGATATTTTATATGATGTCTTGCATCTCCTTAACTACTTTGTAATATGTAGTGAACATCTGTATGATCATTTTCTCCAGCCTAAAAAAATTCCAATATAAGAAAAAGGATTACAGTATATTAGGGAAGGGCTTTTAGATTATTTCCTCGTAAATACAACTTTAGGGTGTACTTTGTTGTTATTGCTATTTCTGTTATTTTTGTTATTTTATTGTTATTGCACACCTAAGTGTGCTCAGAGGCTTTGTGCATGGAAGTGACATCTGTTGGTACTCAGGAGGCCATATGTGATACCCTAAATTGAACCAGGATCAGCTGCATACAAGGCAAACACCTTGCTTCCTGTACAATTTCCCTGGAACCTTTTTTGGGGGTGAAGAGGTTATTAGACCAATCCCTGGGATTACCAATCAGGGGTTACTGGTGGCATGCTAATTGGGATCACTCTTGACAGTAGTCCTTATAAGACCATGTGATGTTAGAGATTGAACCCAGGCCACTTTGCCCACTGAGCTGTCTCTCTGGCTCTGCAAAAATCAAGTTCTTTTCCAGTGATATCAATACTTTACTTTTTTAATATATGTACTGTGAAATTACAAAGTTATTCATGATTGGTTTTCAGGCATACTATGCTTCTTAAAGCTTACACTCTACATATCAGTGTTTCTTAGGAAAAAAATCCTAGGAGGCATTTTTTTCTTTCAAGTTAATACCTAGAGATGGGGATCTCTTGAAGACAGCTGGCACAAGTACTGCAAGATTGAGGGCAAGAGAAAGTTTTACCATAATAAGTGGTAGTATGAGCTGAGACATCCAGCTGCCAACACTAAGACTGGCTCAAACCAAGGACATGAGTTTGACTTCTTGTTGCCTCTCAAAGTCAGACTCATATACATGAGTCTTACCATCTATGACATATAAAATAATTGATGAGCAAATATAATGTAGTAAAGGTGGATGCCTAGAACATCCTAGACTCTAGAGTCTAGGGAGGAGGAAAGTAAAAAATATAGTATAAAGGAGAAAGATGGGAAAGAGAAGTAACGGGGGAAAAGGGACTGGGGCTTCGGTTATATTGGTGATGTGGAAGACTAATATAACTCTATATCCAGACTCAACAACACTGAAAACATGAGATCTAAGCTGCAATCACTGAACTTTGTAATGTGCCTGCAAGGTGGCAGACAAGGGAGGGAGTACGCAAGTGAGGGAATGATGGAGTATGGGAGCACTTATGATAGGACTGTGGACACTGGTGAACGAATTGATGTTAATGGTGTTGTTTGGTGGTAAAACTCAGCAATTATAAATTTTGGTTCTTTAAATTAAAAAAAATCTGCCTTTAAATGAAAAAACAAACGTCCTTTAGAAAAATGCACCAAAATATGTTCCCCTCAATAGTTTACCTGTTTCCATACAGTTACCAACGTTGTCCTTTTTTTCTTTTTTCCTTTTTTATATATTTAATTTTAACACCTTGATTACATACATAATTGTGTTTGGGTTTCAGTCATGTAAAGAACACCACCCATCACCAATGCAACGTTCCCATCACCATTGTCCCAAATCTCCCTCCTCCCCACCCACCCCCTGCCTGTACTCTAGACAGGCTCTCCATTTCCCTCATACATTCTCATTATTAGGACAGTTCAAAATGTAGTTATTTCTCTAACTAAACTCATCACTCTTTGTGGTGAGCTTCATGAGGTGAGCTGGAACTTCCAGCTCTTTTCTCTT
>PVKC010046836.1:0-11154 GCA_004027635.1 Crocidura indochinensis | reverse complement strand
CCCTCCTCCTCCTTCCTCCTTCTTTCTTATATGGATTTAGGGGCCGGAGAGATTGCATGGAGGTAGGGCATTTTTGCCTTGCATGCATAAGGACGGTGGTCCAAATCCTGGCATCCCATGTATTCCCCCGAGTCTGCCAGGAGCGATTTCTGAGCATAGAGCCAGGCAGTCTGAGCGCTGCTGGGTGTGACCCCAAAACAAAACAAAACAAAACAAAAAACAAAAAAAAATTGGATTTAGCTATCCTAAGTTTTTATGGTTCCACACAAGTTTTATAATTGATTATTTTAAATCTGTGAAGAATGTCTGGATTGGAACAGGGATTGCATTGAATTCATATTGTAGTTTAGGTAAGATGGTTATTTTGATAATGTTGTATTCTTCCAATCCATGGTCATGGAATGTTTTTCCATTTCTTAGGTCTTCATTTTTGTTTGTTTGTTTGTTTGCTTTTAGGTCACACCTGGCTGTGCTCAGAGTTTACTCCTGGCTTTGTGCTCAGAAGTTGCTCCTGGCAGGCTCAAGGACCAAATAGAATGCCCGAAACGGATCCAGAGTCCATCTGGGGCTGACTGTGTGCAAGGCAAACACTCTACTGCTGTGCTATCACTCTGGCCCCTTTCTTAAAATTTTTAAGTGCTTTGAAGTTTATGTGATCTAAGTCTCAGCTCTCTTGTTAGGTTGATCCCTAGGTATTTGATAGTTTTGGACTCTTTTACATGGGATATACTCTTTGATTTCTTTCTCTTCTGATTTGTTATTTATATAAAGGAATATAACTGACTTTTGTGTATTGACTTTGTAGTTGTTCACTTTGCTGTATTGGTACATTGTTTTTAGGAGCTTTTTTGGGGGACACTTTAGGATCTTTGATGCATATTATATCATCTGCAAATAGAGATAGTTTGACTTCCTCTTTTTCAATTTGGATTCCTTTAATTTCCTTCTCTTGTCTGATGGCTATTGCTAGGACTTCTAATGTTATGTTGAATAAGAGTGGAGACAATGGACATTCTTGCATAGTTTTAGGAGGTGATATTTTCCCAGCAATCTATTCTAGGTTCTCTAGATTAACAGTATACAGTTGTTCTCTTTCTTCCTTCCTTCCTTCCTTCCTTCCTTCCTTCCTTCCTTCCTTCCTTCCTTCCTTCCTTCCTTCCTTCCTTCCTTCCTTCCTTCCTTCCTTCCTTCCTTCCTTCCTTCCTTCCTCTCTTTCTTTCCCCTTTCTCTTTCCTCTTTTTCTCTCTCTTTCCCTCCCTCCCTCCCTTCCTCCCCTCCTTTCTTCCTTCGCGATGCTCAGGGGTTACTCCTGGCTCTGCACTCAGAAATTATGCCTGGCAGGCTGGGGGACCATATGGGATACCAGGAATAGAACAGGGTTTATCCCTGGCTGACCTCTCTGGCCCCTATACAGTTATTCTTAATAAGCTCTCATGATGTCTTGGATTTCTTGGAGATTCTTTTGTAATCTCTCCCCTTTCATTTCTGATCTGATTTATTTAAACCTTTCCTTTTATTCCTCTTGAGTCTTGCCAGTGACTTGTCTATCTTGTCTATTCTTTCAAAAAATTAGTTCATGGTTTCATCAGTTCTTTATATTGGTTTCCTTGACTCTATATTGTTCACTTCTGCTCTGTTTTTATTTTTCCTTTTTCTCTACTTGTGTTTAGGTTTCTTTGTTTTTTCCTTTGGTTTTCCAGATATTTAAGGTGTGCTTTAGATCGTTGGTTTTGTATTTTTCTTCTCTGCTTATGTAAGTCTGTCTTGCTATGTATTTCCCTCTATTTATTGCTTTTGCTTTACTCCATAGATTTTGGTAATTTTTTTCTTCATTATTATTAGTCACAAGGAATCTCTTTACTTTTTCCTTTTTTATCCTCTTGTTGTTGTAGCAGCATGCTGTTTAGTCTCCCGATGTTACATTTTCTCCACATCTTTTTCAATCAATATAGATCTCTGTGGTATTGTGGTCTGATAGGATGCTTAGTATAATTCTATATTTGGAATATTATGTATATTAGACTTGTGTCCTAAACTGTGATCTGTCCTAAAGAATGTTCCAGTTGCACTTGAAAAGAACATGTAATCAACTTTTTGAAGATGATAGGCCTGTATAGATCCATTAGTCCCAGTTTTTCTAGTTTCTCATTTAGAACTCATGTCTTTGCCAGTGTTGTGCATAGTGGATCTGTCCAGTGGCGATAGTAGTGTGTTGAAATCTCCCACTAGTATCACATTTCCATCCGTATTTTTCTCTAGGTTTGTCTTACATACTTTGCTGACTATTCATTTGTTCCATAGATGTTGATCAGTTAGTACTTCTTGTTCTACTGTTCCTCTGATCAATAAATAATATACATCCTTTTCTCTCAGTACTCTCATGAGATTTAGTGCAATTTGGTCTGATATAATTAATGCCATCTCAGCTTTTTTTGTTTTCCAGTAGCTTGTATAATTGTTTTCCATCCTTTTTCTCTGAGTCTTTGTCTATCTGGAAATTTTAAGTGTGTTTCCTGCAAGCAGCAAAAGGTTGGGTTTTGTTTCCTGATCAAATCTCCTGCTCTATGCTTTTTGATGGTAGAATTAGTCTGTTGACATTTAAAGAGATTATTGACAGAAAGGACTTGTTGCCATTATATTGTATAGGGTTTTGTTGTTACAGTTGTGTTTTTGACTTATATGATTGATCTTTGAGTAGTTCATTTGGAGTTGATTTGATTAGTGTGAATATTGAGGGTTCTTTTTTGTCTGAGTATGTTTTTTATCTCTCCTGTATAAATGAGGGGTTTGCTGGGTAGAGGACTCTTTCATTCAGTAATTTTAATATGTCATTCCACTCTTTTCTGCCTGGAGTGTGTCAAATGGGAGCTCTGGTTTAAAAATTTTTTTGTTTGTTTGTTTTTTTTTTTGTTTTTGGATCACACCCATTGGCGCTCAGGGCTTACTCCTGACTCTGCTCTCAGACATCACTATTGGCAGGCACAGGGGATCATATAGGATGCCAGGAATTGAATTGGGGTTCATCTGGGGTTGGACACATGCAAGGCTAATGCCCTACAGCTGTGCTATTGCTCCAGTTCCTTGGTTTAATTTGTATGTTCTTTCCTTTACACCTAAGGTCTTTCTTCTTTCTTACTGATTTGATGACTTCATCTCTCTTTTTCTCTTTCTTTTGTCATTTGGGTTATTGTATTTCTTGGCAGTATTTTGCTAAGGTCTATTTTGTTTGGAATTCTTTTATTTTAGTCTCTTGGATTTGTACAACAAATTTTTTCCAGAAAATGGGCAAGTTTTCTGCTATTATTTCCTTCACTACTTGTTCTTCCCCTTTCTTTTTTCTTCCACTTCTAGTTGTCATGTAATTCGGAGATTATTTCTCTTCTCTTTGTTCATAAGTACCTTAAATTTTCTTTCATTGTTTTTCCTCTCCTTATTTCTGACTCCTGTCAATGCTTGCTTGTAATTTGTCATCAAGTTGGTTTATGTGATTCTTCACCTGTATAATTCTGCTACTATGACTTGCTAACACATTTTTAGTTCCTTCAGTTTCATTTGTATGTATTGATTCATCTTCTGTAAAAGTTCTTTATTGAGCTGGTTGAAATTTTCATCTACAGATAGCTTACTTTTACAGGTTACCACCTCCTTGATTTTTTTTTTTGTTTTTTTTTTTTGTAGTTTTTGGGTCACAGCCAGCAGTGCTCAGGGATTACTCCTGGCTCCATGCTCAGAAATTGCTCCTGGCAGGCATGGGGGACCATATGGGGCACCGGGATTTGAACCGATGACCTTTTGCATGAAAGGCAAACGCCTTACCTCCATGCTATCTCCCGGGCCCACCTCCTTGATTTCTGTTGCTAAAACATTAAGTGGTGATTTTAGGTCCTCATCTACAAGGCTCAGGCATTTTGGTGGGCTTGGAAATTTGACAGGTTTTTCTCTCCTTAATTTTCTTAGTTTCCTCATTGTTCTTTGCATGTATTTAGTGGATTGAAATGAAGGAGTTTCAGGTTGTTTAAGAAAGTGATTTATTGAATTGATTGTATATAAAGGTGGTTAGAGGTATATCTGCTTTAGAAGTTATTTTCCAGAACAATGCGGTTATCCAAGTATGATAAAAAATATTGTCAACTAATTTATTGATTTTTTTTCAACTCAGTTTTGAGGTTGTATATATTTCTAAGAGAAAGACATGTTAGATCCAATATACCTGGAAATATCTGACATAAATGGAAATGCTAGTGTTCACGTGGTTTGGGAAAGAAGGGTTGATATGAGGGACCCATCTGATACACCTGAGCTGGGGTGAGAGACAGTAGGGGAGTCAGAATAAGTAGCAGGATGCTGAAGCAACTTGGTGGAAGATTTTGGAGCCAACCCTGGCTACCCTGGTTTTCCCATTTGATAAAGGGACCCCGGAGTCCCCTTGGCAGATGGCCTTGAGATGGCAAATGAGACAGCAGTGAAGTCAGGACAGTCGGTGTGTTTTGGAAATAGCTTTGGGGCTAAATGTTCCTTGATGTAAAAGTTCTATGTATATAAATTATTCAGGGATATAATGTTTTTAATTTTTTTGACTAGTTATAAGGAGGTAGAATTGTACCTTTCAGATTTTATAGTCTGAGGTCCACTTCATACATACACTTTCGATAACCCCAAGGAACCTTTGTTTAGGTAAATCTTGTTTGTTTTTGTTTTTGTTTTTGGGTCACACACAGCAGCGCTCAGGGGTTACTCCTGACTCTATGCTCAGAAATCCTCCTGGCAGCCTGGGGGACCATATGGGATGCTGGGATTCGAACCACCAACCTTCTGCATGCAAGGCAAATGCATTACCTCCATGCTATCTCTCCGGTCCCTGTTTAGGTAAATCTTAACTCTTGATACTTACTCTATTAGGGATTGAAAATAAATTACATTTTTTTCTCTTTGTAGTCTATGGATCAAACTCAGGGCCTCATATATGCACAAGTATATGCTGCATGACCAAGCTATCTCCCTGACCCTAAAACTCTTTATAGTTTTAATTTTATTTAAAGTCACTTTAAATCTGTAATATTATTTAGCAGGGTAATACCTCGCATGCTCAGGGGCCACACCTGCCTCTGTGATATTGGATTGACCCTGGCTCTGTGCTCATGGACCATGCTTGCTAGTGCTCAGGGGATTTGAATCAGGGCCTTGACCACAGCTGTATGTTAGGCAAGTGTCTTAACCTGTCTGTATACTATGTCTCAGGTCTTGGTTACATCATTTTTATGGAAAAATAATTCTTTTTCCAAAACAGGTTTAACGTGAAAAATACTATTACTTGATATTTTTGTAAACTTCTCTAATGCCAGATTTACAAGAAGATAGATTCTCATCGTTGCTTCTGCATTCCATCTGTCGTCGTATGTTGTTTTGGTTGAAGGATCTGAAGAAAATCTGTCCTCAGACAGATATATTAAAAATGGCAGAAGTATTTGAATAGCCTTTTCAGATTATTTGACACTACACTAAAGCTTAAAGTAATAGTTATTTCCCTCTACCCTACCCTCCCACCCTGCAAAGTATGGCAGATAAACTATTTATTGATTGATGGATGGATTGGTTTCTGGGCTGCACCCAGTGGAGCTCAGGTTACTCCTGGCTTTGCACTCAGAAATCGCCCCTGGCAGGCTTGGGGACCATACGGGATGCCAGGAATAGAACCAGGTCCCTCCCTGTTCGGCCGCATGCAGGGCAAACACCCTACTGCTGTGCTATCTCTTTGTCCCCAAGTATGGTGTTTTAAAGGTTAGTTGCAGTGCAGAATCTAAAACCATACCAATGAAATTTTTGTCCTGGGGTTCATTAAAATTTACTGATCTGTCCTACATTTTGAATGAGTCTTTTATCTTTGTATGATTATATAACATCATGCTTTTCTAATTTGGAAAATGTTTAAATGAGTTATATAAGTCTTGACATTTTATAACATTAAAAAATTAACATTTCATCCATAATCAGAAGTCATTAAGTGTAGGGAAATGGTCAAATTTATGTGTATGCAGATTTTTCCAAAATTCTGGTTTTTCATTTGGAAGTCACATATTGTCACTGGCAACTAGTTATCTTTCTTGAACTGATACTAATTTTTTTTTCCTTTTTTTTTTTTTTTGGTTTTTGGGCCTCACCCAGTGACGCTCAGGGGTTACTCCTGGCTATGCGCTCTGTTCAGAAGTCGCTCCTGGCAGGCACGGGGGACCATATGGGAACCGGGGGATTGAACCGTGGTCTGTCCTAGGCTAGCGCAGGCAAGGCAGCAGGCACCTTACCTCCTGTGCCACCTCCCGGCTCCCTTGATACTAATTTTTAAGAAAATTCCTGTTGATTATTCAAGTTTGAATAAACTGTGGTTTGTCTGTTCTTTTTTTTTTTTTTTACCTTAGTAAAAATTGTGTTCTTGGGACAGAGAAATAGTAAAGTGGATAGGGCATTTGCTTTGAAGATGGCCTACAAGAGTTTGATCTCCAGCATCCTGTTTGGTTCCCTAATCCTGCCAGGAATAATTCCTGAGTACAGAGCCTGGTGTAACGCCACAGCATTGCTGGGCATGACCCAACAAACAGACAAACAGAAAATGGTGTTCCTAAGCTTGCTCTCAGCCACGCAAGTTATCTTCATCTGTCTTGAGTTGGATACTTTACAACATCAACCACCATCTAGAAAGGGTGGTATAGAGGACAGATATCTCTCTGTACTAGCAGGCCACTTAGACATTTTCGAGAAGCAAGTAGCACTTGCTGGTTAATATAAAAAAAAAAATTCTCAGAACACAGCTGACTTAATTCACCAGCTATTATGCAAATGAATGTTGTTTCCTTCAGTGTAGTGACCTTGGAGACCAAACACAACACTCAGTGATAATGCCAATGGTTAGAACGCTTTTAGAATGTCACCTTATTTGGAATCACTTCAAGTTATTACTTCGCCTACTCCATAGATTCCGTTGGGATGTACTGTTTTAAAAGTGCATTGCCTCAAATATCTGTTAACATTTTCCCACTGATAGAGAAATCCAGTTTCCAGTCTGAAAGGACACTGTTATCTAAGTGTGCAAGGTGATACATTCTTCAGTAATTGAGGAAATTTTTAAGTGTGGGGCCCAGCAATAGTTCTGTTGTTCTGTTTTTGCTGTCTCTCTGACTAGATGGATGACCTTGAACAGGGCACTTCCCCTCCCACCAAAAGGCCTCCTGACTGGATTTGGCCTGAGCCTTCTAGTACTTATGTTCTGTGATATCCATTCTAGAGCTTGAGAGCACAATGTCTTTCCTGTAGAGACGAAAAATGTGGCCTCTTTCCCTAGTTTGGCTTTGCAGCCTTCTCACCTATCTTTTTATTCCCCCCCAGCCTGTAAATGAAGTTTAGTAAAAGAACAGAGTTTCTGGAGCTGTGAATGATTTATTGACTTTGTTTTGTTTTCTGGAAGGGGGAGGGTTGTCAGGATCACTTCAGCTGTGCTTACACCTCTCTCCTGGTTGTGCTCAGAGGACATAGTAGTGTTGGGGATCGAATCTGGGTCTGCCACTTGCAGGGGAAATACACAACTTGCTGTCTTATTGTTCCAGCACCAGGGTTTTGAATTTTTAAAAGGAGTTTGTGATTCTTTCTAGGGCAGAGCTGTTCGGCATTTGGAGTGAGGGAACTTGAGTTTTGTGCCATTAGACACACGGTGTTTGGAGGTAAACTTGGGTATAAAAGAAATCTAGATCAAAGTTGTTTCAGAACTGGCATGGCACAGCCAATACTGGTGATATGTCTGCTAGTCATATCACTAGTGACAATTAAATAAAATCACTTCTAAGGAGAGGTAACTTCTGAGGAAGGTGATAGAATTCTTACTTTGATAACTGAGGAGGGAATTGAGATCCAGAGAACTACCTTTATTTATCCGAGATAGAGAGCAAAATCAAGTTGGCCTCACTGCTTTTCCCTAAATTTCTGGATATTATTTTTAAACTTCTTTTCCTGGCTATGAATTATTTTGTTCACATACCTCTGGTTGAAACTCTTTTGTATTGAAGTGGAGGCTGGAGAGCTAGTATAGGGTACGGTAAGGTGTTTGCTTGCCTTGCACATGACAGACCTGGGTTGAATCCTAGCATTCCATATGGTCTCCAGAGCACTGCCAAGAGTGACTCCTAAGTACAGAAGCACCTTCTTCTCCATAACCCTTTACCATGAAAAATAAAAGCTGGTTCTTGACTACTTATTCATTTTGGTGGGAGGCGGTTGTTTGGGCCACACTCCTTACAGTACCTTGGGGGAATCATATTTTGTGCCAGGGATTGAACCTGGGACAACTTTATGCAAGGCAAGGGCTCTATCTTTTGTACTATCTTACTAGCCCGAGGTTGCACTTTCCTGAGAAGTTTGTTTCAGGTAATTGCATCATCTTTCAAGACTTTTCAGACTTTCTGCAAAGGACAGAGAGGCCTTTTCCATGGAGGTGGGGACCTAAGAGTCCCCGTTTTCCTGACTTTTTTCTGTAGGTGAACTGAAGCTGAGATTTTCCTGTGAAGTCCCTTCATAGCACTTACAAGTGAATGTATTCTGAGAAATAATTATTTTATAATCTTAACTTTGTAAATCATATGCTAAGTTGCTTTGTGGAGGTAAATAGTTACTTTATAATTACCAGTAATCCTCAGGTAATTTTTCATTTAAAGCCAAAGTGTTATTGAATTATTTACGTAATATTTGTGTATGTAGTTTTAACATAAAATCATTTGGCGCTGTTAACCTGTGCTAGTTGAAATTTTGATTACTTTCCTAGCTGTAGAAATACAAATTTCAGAAGACCCGGGCAATACACATTTCTAATCACAAAGCTACTTTGGCCAATGTCTATGTTTGGGGGTATTTTCACCATTTTGATCAGATGACAGTCCATCTCCCAAGGAAGGATTTTTTCCCCACTCTTCTTTCCTCTTGTCCCAAGTCCTTTACCTGCTAATCTCCTCTTGGTCTATGAAGTGGCAGCTTAGTTGGAGGACTCTAAACCAGCTCTCTATTCTGAATTTTCTGTCATGATGAAAGTCTAGCTGATTGGTGTTGCTGTATCCATTTTGGTAGCCACTAGACACAAGTGGCCGATGACCAATTAAATGGTACTAGTGTGAAAGAGGAACTGGATTGTGGACGTTTTGTCATTTCAGTGGACTTCAATTTAGATTGCTGTAGTGGGCTAAGGGCAATTGGGACTATTTGGAAGTGTGCCTGTGTACCTCTTGACATTGGTTCTGTCTTCACAGTACTTTTTTCAAGAAGGCAGAGCAATTAATTTATCGACCTATGTTTTTTTTTTGTGTGTGTCTAGAGAAGACATTTGTAACGTATTGAGTTATACTGAGATATTACTTACTGAGATATTATGACAAATAACATACTAAGATATTATTTATTTCTGGTTAGTTACTTCTGGTTTTAGGCCAAAAAGGGGGGGGTGACTTACACCTGGCTGTGTTTAGGGATCACTCGTATCAGAGTTTGGGGAAACATGATTAACTATGGATTAAAATCTAGTTAGCCACATACAAGATATACACTTTATCTGGTGTATTGTCTTTACAGCCTACGAAGATGTTTTAGAATGGTTGTATACAAAGTTATAAGCATAGGATCCAGGATCTTTTTTTTTATTGCTTTTAGAACATTGTTTATATTTATGACTTTAATGGCCATTCCAGTGTTTTGATGAAAGATAAATTGAAACATAATCCATACGTGTCCAGTTACCTTTTATTTAATTTTGCTTTATTTGGGGGGTATTTTTGGGGAACACATCTGAAGGTGCTCAAGGGCTATTGATGGCTTTGTACTCAGGAGATGTGATATGTTAGTTGAGATTAAAATCAGGACCACATGCAAGGCAGTTAATTGCCTCCCTTCTGCACTGTCTGACCCCTGCCAGTTACCTCTCAAATGAATGGAAGAATTTTTTTTTTAAAACAAGAAAATTTAAATTCATTTATAGAAAGTAAATGATGCAACAGGTTAAACGTTATTTCTATAAAGCCAATAAAATTATTTGAATACTGGCTTTTTAAATAATCCTTTTGTGGGGCTGAATCCACACCCAACAATGCTTAGGATTTACATCATGGAGGCATTTGGGGGTAGCATAAGAATTTGAGGATAGAATCAGTTTCAACTGCATAAGAGGTTGTCTTACCCTCTGCTCTCTCCACCTCATTTTTTTTTTTTAGAAGAGGGGCTACATCTGCTCTTGCTTGGCTTCTCCTATTTTTGTGGCTCTGACTATGGAGCCATACTCTTGGCTCTTGGTTTAGACAATTTCCAAGTCCCAAACACTGTCTTGTCTTGCGTGTGGGTGTCCGCAGTTCAATTGCTTACACTGCTAGGAATGAGTCCTCATGCGCCACCATTATGATACTGATGCATACAAACAAAGCCCTATATTGTTTGTCATTAGAGAGCAATGGGACTTTATTTTCGCTATTTTGGGATGGGGGGGTTCCGCTATAGAGCGTTGGTGGCATTTGAGTGCAGAGAGGTGCTGGCAAGTGACTAATTAGAATATACAAAGTTTGAGAATGGTTATTTCCCCCTTTCTTTCCTGATCTTGACTATCAGGGTTCACATAAACTTGCTTGTATACTCTGAGGGTTGCACATTTTTTTTTCCCAGTTGTGTGACTTATGCACATGTTTGTTAGAAATCAACTTCATTTAGCAGGGGTGTTCTTCCATGCTCTGGAGGTACTGCTTACTAGATGGTTTCTGAGGTGTTCACACCTTGGGCTGTGCTGTTTGCTGGGGCAGGGCATTTAAGTTCTGGAGCTTAGTCACAACTCACTGTTGCCTACTCTGTTGTGGCGCCAGAGGTGGACTGGAGCAAGGTGGTGCCCCAAATAGCAGAGCTGTCTGGTCTGTATGTGTTGAAGACATGTGGATGGGTCACCCTGGTGATTTAATTTGTGCCCTCATGTGTGTAAAGCAGGCACTCTTGCCACTGAACCATCTCCATGCCCCTAAATATTTATGAAGGATACTGAGATATAGGTGGTCTTCTAGCACTGTGTGTGTGTGTGTGTGTGTGCGTGCGTGCGTGTGTGTGCGCGCGTGTGTGCAAATTCAATGGTGCTCAGGAGTCACTCCTGGCTCT
>PVKC010046835.1:0-11132 GCA_004027635.1 Crocidura indochinensis | reverse complement strand
AAAAAAAAAAAAAAAAAAACAAAAAAAAAAAAGAAACTAGTACATATACACAGTGGAATATTATGCAGCTGTCAGGAGAGATGAAGTCATGAAATTTTCCTATACATAAATGTATATGGAATTTATTATGCTGAGTGAAATAAGTCAGAGAGAAAAACTCAGTATGCTCTCACTCATCTATGGGTTTTAAGAAAAATGAAAGCCATTCTTGCTATAATAATTTTCAGACACAAAAGAGAAAAGAGCTGGAAGTTCCAGCTCACCTCATAAAGCTCACCACAAACAGGGATGAGTTTAGTTTAGAAATCTATAATTCTTTTTTTTTTTTTTTTTTTGGTTACTCCTGGCTGTCTGCTCAGAAATAGCTCCTAGCAGGCACGGGGGACCATATGGGACACAGGGATTCAAATCATCCACCTTTGGTCCTGAAACGGCTGCATGCAAGGCAAACGCTGCTGTGTTATCTCTTCGGGCCCATGTTTTGTTTTTGTTTTTGGGCCACACCCGGCGGTCAGGGGTTATTCCTGGCTGTCTGCTCAAAAATAGCGCCTGGCAGGCACGGGGGACCATATGGGACACACTGGGATTCGAATCAACCACTTTTGGTCCTGGATCAGCTGCTTGCAAGGCAAATGCCGCTGTGCTATCTCTCTGGGCCTATAATTCTTAAAACAGGAAACTAAGACATTGATTTTCATACATACTATAATTAATACTCGGTAGGAAATACATGCTCCTCCTTTTTGTTTTATGTATTACGTAACATTTTATTAAAGCATCAGGAAAGGGAATTTTCTCAAATGCTATGATTGAAACATGCCTGCTTAATAAGTAATATCTGTGTAAATTCAAACATAGATATACTGTAATTATGTAAGAATATATATAAATATAATCCTAAATTAGAAGCATTCAGAAATTCCCAAGAAATAAAAAAATGAAAAAATCAAGTAATTGGGGGGCTGGGCCGTGGCACTGGAGGTAAGGTGCCTGCCTTGTCTGCACTAGCCTAGGACGGACCGTAGTTCAATCCCCCGGTTCCCATATGGTCCCCCAAGCCAGGAGCGACTTCTGAACGCATAGCCAGGAGTAACCCCTGAGCGTCACTGGGTGTGGCCCAAAAACCAAAAAAAAAAAAAAAATCAAATGATTGATTAAAAAAGTTAAATCACTTCATATTTCTATGCTTCATGAACAAGGGATTTTGGGAATTGCTGGCAATCAACCAGGCCTTTATATGACCTTTTACTGATGTTAGTTGTAAATTTAAGGCCCTCTATTCACTATCTATAAAAATAACAGCTTTAAAGAATGGTATAAATAAAAACAAGCAAAACACAGAGCCTCTTTACCATATCTCACTAAGTATGCAAGTTTATACATTTACTAACAACACATTTTCTAACAATAAATTTAGGTATTTTCTTCTTTCTACAAGCTCTTTGGCACAGAGCTATCTCAAGAGATGATTACAGTGCTTCTAAGCAGTAACAATTTCTATTTCCAAACTAATCTCATTAATATATTTACTCCAAATCACATCGAGTGTCTATCATACCTGAATCCAAAACTCTTTAATGACACTTCAGTCTACTCTGAGGGTTTGACTTCATTTATTTGACTTCAACTATTTGCCAATAATCCAAATAAATCAATAAAAATCCTTAGCACATTTTTTACAAGGTTGAAGAAAAAATATGTACTCAAAATCAGTTCTTAAGCTCCAGAAAAAGCAGAAGAAAATCTTCATGCCTTTTCATCCCAAGAACAGCTGTCTGGATGACTCTATTCAATTAAAAAATTGACCCACTCTTGCTCTGGTACTTAGATCTTTGTTGTTTGAATCAAAAGTATCAGGCACTTGGGTCCAGAGTAGTGGCGCAAGCAGTAGGGTGTTTATCTTGCACGTGACTGACCTAGGACAGACCATGGTTCGATCCCCTGGCATCCCATATGGTCCCCCAAGCAAAGAGCAATTTCTGAGCGCATAGCCATGAGTGACCCCTGATTGTCACCAGATGTGGGCAAAAAATCAAAACAAAACAAAAAAAAGTATTAGACACCAACTTCTCTGGGTCCAGTTAGTAGGTTACTAATTATTGAGCACACAATTCCTGTGTAACAATCTGAAGCTGCAAGAAATGAACAATGCCAATGGGGGGGGGGGGTATTTGTTTGTTTTGTTTTTGTTTTGGGCCCATACCCAGAAATGCTCAGGGGTTACTCAGGGGACCATGTGGGATGCTGGGGAATCAAACCCGGGTCATCCCACCCACTAGCTATCTTCTCTCTGGCCCCTTTCCAGGATGGCATTTAAGTAAAAGCATATTATTATAAATTAATGTAAATAATGACCAAGGTTCTTCTAAGCTCAAAAATGTCTTAAGCTAAAGGCAAAAACGCCATTATTCAAATAAAACCCAGTGGTTGGCCAGCAAAGGAAAAGGGTGTGAAGTGTCCATTGGCTGAGCAAAAAACAAAATTACAGTTTCTGTGAAAGGATTAATGAGGGGAAAAACTACGTAGTATTTTTTTCACAAATTATGATATCTACATATCATAATTTTCTTAAAATATCTCGATTCCTCATCAATCATAAACTGCAGCTTTCTAATTGTCTTCATGAAGATTTTTTAAGAATATATGATCCGCGGGCCGGCGGTGGCGCTGGAGATAAGGTGCCTGCGCTAACCTAGGACGGACCGTGGTTCGATCCCCCGGTTCCCCATATGGTCCCCCGTGCCTGCCAGGAGCGGCTTCTGAGCGAATAGCCAGGAGTAACCCCTGAGTGTCACCGGGTGTGGCCCAAAAACCAAAAACCAAATAAAAAAAAAAAAGGAAAAAAAAAGAATATATGATCCAGCCTTATTAAAACACTATCAAATGCATGAATGTTACAGTCAAAATAACAAAGGATATTGTGCTAAAGAAAAAAAAAACTTCAGGAATAGATGTATTACTTCTTTTTTCCTCAAAGTTATATCCACATTGGAATATTTCACTATTTTATTTTTGTTTGTTTTGGGGACACACCCAGTGACATTCAGAGGTTACTCCTGGCTATGCACTCAGAAA
This sequence comes from Crocidura indochinensis, assembly GCA_004027635.1. Lineage (NCBI taxonomy): Eukaryota > Metazoa > Chordata > Mammalia > Eulipotyphla > Soricidae > Crocidura > Crocidura indochinensis. The sequence continues at coordinate 8,057 of PVKC010046835.1, read as the reverse complement.
TCACTCCTGGCTCGGGGACCATATGGGATGCCAGGAGATCAAACCAAGGTCCATCCTAGGTCAGCCATCTGCAAGGCAAACGTCCTATCCCTGCATCACCACTCTGGCCCCGATTTCACTATATTCTTATCAAGCTATAAAATTCCTAGAAATCCAGTAGGATTACAGCAACAACTAAATTAAAATGTTTATTCAAAAAAAATTAAAAAATATTTCCATAGTTTAGACAAATCTATATTAGTATAATTACATAAATAATTATAAAATGTTAGGAGTTTGTTTTTATGTGTATTACTTTGCTGTGTCACAAATAAAACAAGAACAAAAATTAAATATGTAATTTTGAATTCATTCTTTTTAAGATATTCTTTCCATCTTAACTCTTTTCATTGCAAAATCTATGGGGTAAGGATTTTTCTAGTGTCTTTATACTTTATACTTGTAAATGTATTTAAAGATAATTCAACCACTCAACAAACTTTTAATATTTTCTGCAACTCAATTATTAAGGAATATATAGATATTTTCCAAAAGTTATTAAACTAAGACTATGAAATGGGTGCTTAAAGTTTTTTCAGGGACTTAGAGTCTAAGTTAATAAAATACTAATACTACAAAGAAACTTTGTAATTGATAATTTAAAATATGAATGAATGTGAACACTTCACAGGGCATGCCTTTTACATCAAATATGCAATGTAGGGAGTGATTAGAAAGAGCATTCTTTCTTATCAGAAAAGTTTCATGTCAGGTAATTTTCCCCCCTCCCCCCCCTTTTTCTTACATGTATTAAAGGATGTTTCTTTCCTTACATTCCTGAGGTACAAAAAAAGCAATTTGTTCTTCTAGAGATAGAATAGTATTAATTGCTTTCTTTCAAGAACAGAACACTTGTCCTAATATGGTCTTGCAAAATTTTGTCACGTAAGCACTTAAAAGCAGTGAATTATCATAGTTTGCTTTCTTGCTTCTTATGTCTGGGCAGCACAGTAAATCTTGGGTGTTTTATGTATATGAAGTTAGGGTAGGAGGTTAACAACTGGACTTTCAATAATAAGTATTTACATTCTTTTAAAGATCTAACACTTTTAAATTTCAAATTTGATCCAGACTAAATTTGCAGTTTTAAAAAGTAAATTGTGCGGGCAGAGAGAGGTTAAGAAAGTTGCCATGAAAGCAACTAACCCCAGCCCAGGACAACCCCCTGTACAACACATAGTCCCCTTAGAACTGCCAAGATATGAGTTGAGCACTGCTGATTATAGCTCTAATAAATAATCTTTCATTAAGATGTTTTCCTTTTATTTTCATTTATTTGTTGCAAAATTCTTCTCTTGCCTGAATAAGAATAAGGCCAGAAGCTGGCAAAAATGTACATAGGATTTTTCTCAAAGTAGGCCCATGACATCATAACAAGATGTTTTAATAAAAGTCAGAATGCTCCTCTTTAAAACTTGGCTCACAGTTAAATACAGAGCATTCTGTCTTCAACCCTCAGAAAAAAAAACTGAGCAGTGTTTACAATTCACAGAATAGTTAAACAGGGGTTTTATCTCTTGCTCTGAGTGATCACTTTCTGGCACCAAAGCCTTTGATCTATAGAATTTAGGCATTTACAAAATAAGTGTGGATTAGCAACGATGTTCGGAAATTAGAACATGTGAGAAGTACAAGAGTAGATTATGTTACAGCAACTTTGGGCAATACTAAATGAAGCAAAGCAAGGTGTTCAGGTCCTTAAACATTGTGCTCCTGGAGATGAAGGTTCCTAGCTGGAAAACAACAGTAAAGAGAATGTATAATTTGCTCCATTCCAAATAAAGTCAGGCCTGATTCCAGGGCAAGGCTCAATGCTTCGCACAACAGTAAAAACTAATACTGCAGGCGTAGCGAACAAGTTCGACACAAAGAGCCAAAATTTTAAACTGTGAGAGTCAGAGAGTCACACCACGCAGTGACCTGCCAAAACAGACAAACACACGCACAAAATCATAAAATTTTAACAATAATATAATAAACACATTGCATTTTGCCATTTTGAATGAGAGTAAATATCCTGTTCGCCACCCCTGCAATACTGGCTTAAAAATGGTAACTGGGCTGTTTGTGAGAAAAGACCTGAGCGTACCTGAGGGTAAGATGTATCACAAAAAAAAAGATGGAATGAACTGTCCTACTTATTGTTTCAGAACTAGGGGAGGAGGAGGAATAATAAGGAGAGGGTAGATTTCAAGGTTTTGTACTGACCAGTGAATGTCTGAGTTGCCCAGTGAATGAAACTGGATGTGAAAAGCATTTGTGACACTTTCTCAAAGAAAGATAAATGATTTGTTTCTCCAGAACAAATCAAGCTTAAAAAACAAAGAAAGGAAGGGAAGTTCAGTGTACACCATAGTTACTGGGGTTGTGTGAGACAATAGTTGGCAGGTCACTCTGACATATTTATGAATGAACCCAAAGCTAGGTGAGGTAGATAGATTCAGACTTTGGTAGTTGTGACCAGATGCCCAGTGAGAAAATATTGTTCATTTCATCTTAAGATACAATACAAAATGTTGAAATTAAAAGGAACCTTACAGATAACATGCCAGCCGTTCTCATTTTTAAAAAGCAGTGTGAAGCTTCAGGAAAAAAAATCTGCTGTTTTCCAAAGTTACTCATAAGCAGAAATATTTACACTATTCAGACTTTGTTCAATGTATTTATTGAAATTACTTCTGAGAAGAGAGAACGTATTTCAGTTATACCATTTCTTTCTTCTTTCAATAAGTATCTGCTGAATTGTAAGAATGCACTATTATGTATATACTTTTCTGGAAAATGTAAAGAAAGTAAATGTGACAGGTGGCTGCAACAAGTTTGACAATAGACAAAAATATTGCGAATAACTAACATTAAGCATCACTATATACAAATTATAGGAGTTGGAGGAATTGTAAACCTTGGAATGAAATATAACAAGTATTATCAATGCCAAAAGAATCACTGGCAGGGAAAAACACACATAGGTAAAGGACAGAGGAAGGGAAAGAGTGGTAAGTACAAACTGAATTTTTTTTACTCAAGCTTTGGGACTTTTGCAATGAAAAGCAGCACATCGATAGGTTAAGTTACCACAGCTGCAGTCTTTTGTGGGTAAGTTACTGCAGCTCGCAGTCTCTGTCTCAACTCTACTTAAAAAAGGAAAATCCATAAAAAGAATTCTCTTTCTGCCTTTATGTCAGGAAAAGCTTATAATTTCCACTTAACATGAAATACTGCATTATTATGATGTGCAATTCTTGGGAGAATAGTAGTTATTTCCAGTATTGTCTGGATCTAATTGAGTTTGAGGAGAAGTTGCAAGTAACAATTGCAGACTAACAAATAAAAGCAGCTACTGGAAAGGATAACATTAATATAAAAAAGGGTGACTATATATATATATATATCCTATACATATATATAGGATAAGATGGCAATAGAGACAACGGAAATCCAACAAAAATTTTACTTTATTTTGGGGTCACTACTAACAATGCCTGGGCTTTATTTCTTGCTCTGTGCTCAGAATTCATTCCTGGAGATACTCAGGGACCATATGGAATGTAGTTAATGCCTTATACATGGTACTTTCTCTCTAAATGCTATGGGGTATGTCTACATTTAAAAAGTTCACAAAGAATCAGAACAACAATACAGCTCGTAGCATGCGACTTGTTTTACATGTGACTGACTTGGATTGAATTCCCATCTGGCCTCCTGAGCAGAGTCAGGAGTGATCCCTGAGTGCAGATCCTTTAGTAAACTCTGAGCCCTGCCAGGTGTGGTCTCAAAACAAAACAAAATTAAAAAACAGTAATATATATAATGTATACATATATATGTATACACACACACACACATATATATATATATATGATAATGTTGGAGAGATAGTACAGAAGTTCAGAAGCTTGCCTGGCATGCAAGTAATTCTAGTTTGTTACCAGAAATGCACTATGGTACTCTGAGTACCCCCAAGAGAGACTTCTAAGTACAAAGCCAGAGTAAACCCTGAGCACCACTTATGTGGTCCAATACTCACCCAGTAAACTAATTAAAAGCTGTCAGAAATAACACTATATATTTCACAAGTAGTTGAAAGTTACTTTTTAAGTTTCTCTAAGACACAAATATCTAACATACTCATAACTTCAGAAAATTAACGGTTGTGATTCACACTTTTTTTGAGATACATAGTTCATCCTTAGCTTCACCATAAATTCCTGAATTAATCAAGATTCATTTTTGTCATGTAGACTGTCCAACATTATACAGCAAGCAGAACTGAGATTCAAACACTAACACTCTAAACCATGGATGCACTCATGGTAGGTTGGCAGGTAGGTCTGCATAAGTTACAACAGCGAAGGACCAGAGATAGTGCAACAGGAAAGCCATATGTCTTGCAATGTGGATGCTATAGGTTAGAGCCCTGGCCCTACATAATAGTCTCCTGAACCCCACATGGAGTGACCCCCTAAGTACAGAGCTCAGAGCAAACTCTTAATCTGTGACCCCCAAAACAAACAAAACAAACATAAAACCACATGAAAACAAAAACCCACCTGTCAGGCTACTGTTTTCTAAATTAACCTGAGTATTTAAAATGCATCCCCAGATCTTATTCCTTAAGAATTTGTATTTTATGTCACAATACTATTTTGTTACTTCATGATCAAATATATCCCTCAACTGTATCAATTAAAAAAAATGGCAACAGATATCAATTATGTGTACAGAAAACCTCAACTTGGCTATATTTTTCTTTAATGTCTCCAAGATTGGAAACAGAAAAACTCACTGATGATAGGCTAAAAGTTAGCACACTCATTTCACTGCATTCCATAATTGAGACTCACAGTTAAAAGGTTATCCACTTCTACCTTATCTGTCTTCATCTTTCTTTTCACTCAAACTTCAAAATCTAATATTAAACTCATATAGGAATCCCAATTTATATCACATGGTTTTCTCTGTTGTACTCAAAGTCTGTTCAGCATCCATTATAACACAGCTCATTTTTATAAGTGTCTGTCAGTCTTTTATTATTTTTTTTCTTGGTATGTGCCCCAATCTACATGAGTCATATCCAAAGCGAAGGGGCTAAATGGTAAAAATAATGCCTTGAGTGCAAATCCATGTGTCAACTATGTCCCAACATACCACCACAGCAGCAATAAAGGCACACACCTACCCAAAGAAATAAATTGAACACAAGAAAAACACACATATTCATTATATTGGAGCTATGTCCTAACTCATTCTCCCCTCTAAAACACCATTAGATGTCCTACATATATTAGAACATCTTAATAAATGCTGATTGACTTACTACAGTGGAACAATTCGCCTCTGGTTTTTCTCAATATCCCAGTGAGTCAGTCCTTCACATCTATAAACATGCTGGAGATGATACCAGGTACTGCTAGAGGCTTGGGGTCTTCCTGAAGGTGCCTGGGACAAGAAAAACACAGAGAAAAGACCAAAGACAGTCAGGAGAAACACACACAGAGAGAGAACATGAAAATAAACAAAGAACAGAATTAAAGACTGAGAGAAGAGTCAGGAGTTATGGAGAGATATAGCAGCCAAAGACACTCAGAGACAGGAAGTTAGCAATATGAACTCAGGTTTTGATTTGGAAACCATATTTTATGTACTATTTACTTATGTAACAAGGTATCCCCATATTACTGTTTATGGCATAAACCAGCCATTTTGATGTTATTTCTAAGATTACATCTTTACCCTAAACATCAACTCTATATAGTGTTGGAGAAACAAAAATACAAATTCAAAAAACAAACTCCTATGAATAAAAATTATTTTTCCACTTAATCAATTAAGGAACGATTACTTCGAAGAAATATAACTTGGCAAGAATCATAAGCAATGACATGGTATTTGGGGGCCCCGGATCCTCTAAATTCAAAATCTGGTCCATTTTCTGATAAACCAAGATATCTCTTAAGACGTGAATCATATATAACTCCAAATTAATTTTTATAAAATTTATTTGTATTTTGAAGATAAATTTATCTATTGGGGCTTAGTATATTCTTAGTATACTTATTATAGTAATTTATCTCAATTTTTTTATTGTAAAACTTTATCAGAAGAAAATATATTATGCTAGAACAGAAAAGTTTCAAAGAAATGAAGTCACCCATTGATTTACTGCTGGTAAAAATTTCAGACTAAAGAGATAATAAAGGGGCTATGGTGCTTGTTTTGCATAGTTTGATTTCTTATTCCACATATGGTCCCTGAGCTCAGAGTCAGAAATAGCGCCTGAGCACTGCCATGTGTGCCCCAAACTTGTGTCCATCCCAAAGTTCAAGTTAATTCATTGCTTTCATGACTTTCTAATTTAAAAGACTTAATAATTCAATAATTTTAGCTGAAATAAAAAACGTTTCACATTTCTAAGAATTCATACATCTATGTACTAGTAACCTTGGCTCCAACTTTCTTTCTTACAGTATCTCACCTAATATCTGTACTGACATTCAATTTCGAGTGCTACATAAGGTAGAATGATTTAATGCACCGCTTTTGTAAGTCTTACTATTTTCTCCAAAGGGATACTTAAAACTCTTCAAAATAATCATGCCCTTTGAAAGCTATCAACAAAATTGCCAGAAAAGCTCCTTTGATATAAGTGCATCTTATTGGATTTTGCATTAAGATAAGACAATAAGAATATAAAGAGTCTTCTATTAAACTGCTTATTTTTTTCGTGTTCAGCAATTTTTAAACCAGAAATTTTCAAGTAAGTCCTAAAGTACAGTACTGTTCTGCCCTCTAGTGACTGGCTAGGTTTTACTAATTACTTGCTTCTAAAAACAGATTTTTTAAGCAATAAAATATTTAAATACATATGATATAGCTGTTTACATCATCGTGAATTAAAAACATAGAATATTGTTGACTTTTAAAGAAAAAAATCACTAAAATGTGATTAATTTCTTGAACATTTATACTTGAATCTCAAATGTATCATACTTGTGTGCTTACATACAATAAATTTAAACAGTACATATTTAATATAAGTAAATATAAAAGGAGAACTGAGCACTTGGTGATACTTAAAATGCAGTATAGTGATATGTAATAAAGCCAGATTTCTGCCAGAACTTGAATTCCAGCTCTGCATTTATTAGTAATGAAACTTACTCCTAGAGCCAGATCATTAAATTCTTCTGCTTCCGAATCCTTATCTAAATAACATGAATAAAAAAAAATATACCTTCCAAGAGCAGTATGTTTTTTATATCGTTTTTGATAATTGAGTGACACAAATATGGGAATTTGTCAAAACTCAGATTTAAACTACATTTAGGATGCTAGTTTCACTACAAATAAATATTACATAATGAGAAATAAAACTTGTACATAACTACTGAGTCTTGGTCAAGAACATACAGGTTGAAATAATTAAAGCGATACAATGGCTTCTATAATATTTTAAAATGCATCAGAAAAGGAAGTAGTTATGGTTATATTATAAATTATAAATAAGAAAGTGAAATGTTAATGGCCAAATATTATTGTTATTATGTTGAAGTATGCAATGATGTATGTTTGAATGTTTCACAATAAAATATTAGCAGCGAATACATAAACATTTCATATGTTTGAAGTTAATATGGCATGTATGTAATATTTTTAAGAGAAATGTCTGTGAGTCAATAATTGTATGTGATAATATGGTTAAGCATAATGAAAGTGAATGAAATTCATCTCTATTAGGAAGAAAAAATAATAAAATAATGGGGAATTGTTAACATTGATTATGTTAAAACTTTAATTTTATATACGTCATATAACTGTATGGTCTTTGAAAATCAAAAAGAAATAATCTGAATTTTGGTTTTCTTAATTAGTCAAAATGTTTAGAACATTTAATTTAAATGTTTCAAACCTCAGTTGTCTTCTGTATAGCATGGGAATTATGATACTTACATCTAATTGTTACTGCACATATACAAAAAGTGAAAGAAAATTAGCATATAAGATGGAAACATTGGGCC
>PVKC010046834.1:0-11156 GCA_004027635.1 Crocidura indochinensis | reverse complement strand
AAACAACCTCCTTAACCAAGTCTCGGGGGGAGGGGGGTATAGCTTGGCTATAATTTTTGTTGCATCTGAAAGATTCAGTCGAGGCAAGTGAGACTGTGCCCCAGCTGCCACCAGAAAGTGGAATCCAATTAGCCCCACCTGCCCCTGGATGTTTATCTAATGCAACTCAGCATCCCGACTGCATTGGGGACCAGGCACACAGACTCTACACAACTGTTCCAGAGATAGTAACACACGTCAGAGTTGGCCAATACCAGCAGATGTTTTCTGAACGAAATTCACTCAACTGTCTCTCAAGGGTGGTCCTTCCTCTGAGCAGCCTTGTCACCAGTTCCAAGAGGTATGCCTAGTGTCCACCCCCTCCTGGGAACAGGTACAAATAGTTTCACAGATGGCTCCATTTGTGGCCCATTGAGCTGTGAATTAATTAGTATATTAGGGTTCTGGTGATGGTGATTAACCCTGCTCCTCTTGTGGAATAATTATTGGAGGTTTAGTGCTTGTTTATGGACACAATTTGAATGCTTATACCATCTGGTTTATCATCCAATGACCAACAAATAATTGAGATTGGTCCGGATGGAAACTACCATTTGAATAGAAAATTCCCTTTTAGGGTCATTGTTTGCAATGTCAACATTTTAAAGGTGACTATTTGTTTGGGGGGTTGATAGCCATTTCAGTGTTTATTAATGATTTATTATGAAGAACAGGGAACATCTTTGAATATTAGCTATGGGAGTAATAGTAGTATATTGAGTAAATTAGGCCAAGACTCACAAGAAATATGTTAGTGAAGTGAGTACCTGTAATATAAAAATCCCCTTTGGGGATTATGTTTGATTTCAGTTATTGTGAAAGTGAAAACTTGTAGTGCCCCAAACACAATACTGTCTCACACCTACAGATCTAAACCATTTTTCAGTAGGCTCAAAGATTTAGTTCCTAAAACTTAATTGGGTTTCATTTTGGCTTTTATGCAACAGATTTAACCACAGTGTCTATATATAGATACTGGAATGAAAGTTTTTAATGATTTTCATCTGTCAATAAATGTTTTTTTCTTTCATTTAAAATTATTATTAAACATCAGAACTCTACCTGACTTACAAGATAGTGGGACAGAATCATTCTTGATGCCATAATTTGAACAACCCATGGTGTAGTAATTCGTCCCCAGGAGAGGTTCACTGATGGAGGTAGGGAGAATGAGGTCTTTCCCCTCCAGCTCGGAGAACGTGTCTACCACCCAGTAACCAGTGGTTCTGAGGTGAATGCGGTGGGAAGAAATCCAGAAGACAGCCAAACTTCCAAAGAAAATAGCTCTTTATTCCTTGCAGAGGTCGAAGCCTCAAACGGCCTGGGTGAAGGCCAGCAAAGGAAAAAGCTAGTCCCCTGCTTTCCACAGATCCTTGCTTTTATAACCCAGAATCAAGTCCCACCCAATGGTGGAAACAGAATCAAGTACTACCCTAGGGTGGGGTACAATCACTGATCAAGGTAGGGTCAGAAATGTTTATACACAACAATTCCAGATCATGATAAGATTAGAAATGTTTACATACACAACAATTCTGCCAAATCACACCCTAGGGTAGGGTACAATCACTTATCAGGGTAGGGTCAGAAATGTTTATACACAACAATTCCAGATCATGATAAGATCAGAAATGTTTACATACACAACAGCATGGTATGTGACAAAGTACAGATAATGAAATAAGAGAATAATATAAATGTATTTTTCTTTTGCTTTCCAAATGGAAAAGTTGTTATTGATTATCAGAGTTAACAAAAACTTCATAGAGATTGATATTTTCCAATAAAAGACTACCTAGGATTGTATAGAGTAGAAGTGAAAGGCTTATTAGGAATGGCTCCATTGGTCTTGTGAATTGGGACTTCATTGGATGTTTTTGTCAAAGGATGACAAACTCATCTTCATTATTCTGATTTGAATTCAGAGAGAAGTGGCCGGAGGATGGCAGAGTGAAGTGTCATCTGGTCGAAATTGTCAAGCATTTTTATTACTCCCCTAAGACACTTAATATAGAGCAGGAATAAAGAAATATCACTGAAATGGTTTTAGTTTAATAAGTATCTATCCTGTCATAACTGTAAAAGACTTGCTTTTATCTCCATCTCAGGATTTTATGAATTTTCCAAATACCAGGTATTATGCTAACAGCTCAGGACACAAAATCTATGAAAAACCAAGTCTATTCTTTGTGAACTTATGATTCAATATGGGATATAGATTTAAGTCCTGTGAGAAAGGAAAGGTGTATACAGTGGAGGGTCTCGTCACTGAGTGCATGTTAGAATCTCATAGAAAACTTGAACATTCAAATGCCAAGTCACACCTCTATCCCCCTAACCAGAGAGTCTGTGTTGATTTGGATGTGGAAATTGGCTATTAGATCATCTTTAGCTAGGGAGACCAAGATTGTGGTTCTGTGGTAAAGTACCTGTTTTTCATATATAAGGCAGAACATTTGATTTTACAATCACTCCACAATACCAAGTGTAATTCCTGGTACTGCCAAGTGCTCTTACCAGTACCGCAAAATAAAGTGTGAGAGCACCATAGAAACACTACAGAAAAATCCACCCAGTGATCCTAGTGTGTAGTCAAGGTTAAGCACCTCTAGTAGAAAGGTAAGAAGGCGCAATAATTAGAGGACTCAGCTATGTCGAGAGAAGAACTGAGGAAATGCTTGATGAGTAGAGGCAAATAAGTAGATAATAAAAAACCTTCTAGGTAGAGAGGATACACAGAAGCAGGACAGAACTTGAGTTCAAAGAACTTGAGAATTTGCATTGTGAGTATTATATTCAGCCTATACAAGCGGAAACTTCTCTGGGAATGGTGATCATAGACAAGGAGGAAAAGTATTGGCAGGAGAAAAATCTTAAATGAGAGATACCCATGCCTGGCTAAGTTAGGGCTTGGGCTTATATGTAATTATTAGTTCTAACAAAGGAACTGTATTTGTAGGTTAGGAAAAATTTTTTAAATTTACTCTTTGACTAACATGGTGAGTTGAACTGATGGTCTTGAAACTCCAGGCAAAAAGCCCAGTTGTAAGGTTACTGCTAAATCCAAATGAGAAATGATGATAATCTTCTTTTTTTTTTTTTGGTTTTTGGCCCACCCCTGGTGACACTCAGGGGTTACTCCTGGATATGCGCTCAGAAGCCACTCCTGGCTTGGGGGACCATATGGGAAACCGGGGGTTCGAACCGTGGTCCGTCCTAGGTTAGCGCAGGCAAGGCAGGCACCTTACCTGCAGCGCCACCTCCCGGCCCCCGAAACGAGGATCCTTAAGCATGTGAGACTTCAGTTGTTTGAGCTATCTTTCCTCCTTTGCCCCACCAGCACCACCACTGCCTTCTAACTTTTTTAACTAATAGAAAGTGCAGGTGAAAATATGACTTTTATAGCTGGATTCAAAATGGAGTTCTCGAGTAACTCAAAATGGCATAGAGGTTTCAGACCTCATGTTAAGACTTTCTTTTTTTGTTTGTTTTCTTTGTTTTTGTATTTTTTGGCCACACCCGGTGACGCTCAGGAGGTACTCCTGGTTATGCGTTCAGAAATCGCTCCTGGCTTAGGGGACCATATAGGATGCCGGGGGATTGAACCGAGGTTCATCCTAGGCTAGCACGCGCCACAGCTCCAGCCTCTCATATTAAGACTTTCTTAGTTCATTCAAACTGCTATACAAAGAACTCACAGACTTGGGGCTTATAAACAGCAATTTTATTTCTCAGCCTTCTGGGAGCCAAAAAACCAACATCATAAAGTTGGAAGGCTCTCTTCAGGGTCCTAGATTTCTCATTATATTGTCACATGGTGGAATGGACTGTTCCCTGAATCACTTTACTATGGGCACTAATCCCACCCACGAAGACTGTATTCTCATAACCTGGGTCACTTCCTGAAGATCCCACCTTCTTTCACTGTCACCTTAGTATTAGAAATTTCTGTGAATTGATAATAGGGAACTAGGGGGCTTATAAACAGAGTCCCAAAAGGAGAGATTCTTTTCACAGTGCAAGTTATCTGTGCAGAACTTGTGCAAATTCTAGTTCACTCATGAGTAGACCCAGGAAACTCTGGTTTTGGGAATAAGCCACCAGACTGAAATAGGAAAAGTGCTACCATAAAGAAATCGAGAAGTCACACAAGTGACAAGTACAGGAACTTTCAGTAGCATTACCCATGTAGAGAAATAATGTTCAGGGTTTTGGTGATTTGTTTATATTGTGCTAAGGATCAATCTCAGAGCCAGATACATGCAAGGCAAGTGCACTACTACTTTTAAGAGTATAATTTTATTTATTTTTATAATATATTTAAGCGCTATGTTTACAAACATGTTTATAGTTAGGTTTTAGTCATAAAAAGTACACACCCTTCACCAGTTCAACCTTCCCACCATCAGAGTCCCCCATTCCTCTACACTACTTCTAAGGTGCATCTCTGACCTTAGGTAGGGAGAGAAAGTTTTAAGCTAAATATTAGGAAGATAAAAGATACAAAACTATTTATATAGAAGTAGCAAAGTCCACATGACCCAGAAAAAGGCAAAAGAGAAGGGGGTGGGGTCAGAAAAGTGGAGCAAGTGGTACAGCATCTGCCTTGCCTGCGCTAGCCTAGGTCGGACAACGATTTGATCCTCAGCATCCCATATGGTCCCCGAAGCCAGGAGCAATTTCTGAGTGAATATCCAGGAGTAACCCCTGAGCATTACCAGGTGTGGCCCAAAAAGAAAACAAAAAAAGAGTAGGGAGTTGAGGTTTCTTCAGCAAGTCAAGTTCTGTGGAAGCATAATTTACACAAAAGAAAACTATACACAGTAGAAAACTTTTATTAGGAGGAAAGAAGGGAAATGCAGCAAAACATTTGCTAGTCAAAGAATTTTTTTTTTTTTTTTTGGTTTTTGGGCCACACCCAGTGACGCTCAGGGGTTACTCCTGGCTATGCGCTCAGAAGTCGCTCCTGACAGGCACGGGGGACCATATGGGAACCGGGGGATGGAACCGTGGTCCGTCCAAGGCTAGCGCGGCCTTGGACGGACCTGCAGCGCCACCGCCCGGCCCCTAGTCAAAGAAATATTAAATAACAATAAGCCTATCCACATAAGAATAACTTTAAGTGTTTCTTTATAATTTACTCAGAGAAAATAGAAAAAATAGACTGCATATACAAAAATGAAGATATTTTGGAGGGAGAAAATCCAATAGATATATAACAGAGGAGGAAATCTAGAATCTTTGCCTCAAAAAAATAGCAAGCTAATTTAGCACTCCCTTTTTAAAAAATGTATTTTCTGTTATTGAGAATTGCTGAGGACCATATTTTACACTACTGAAATTTTCTACAGTGATAGACATGTTGAACTGAAAGAGAATCTTTTTTAATTAAGTCAAAATTGAACAGTTAAGATGAATTTATAGGTTCATTCTGATATCAGAAGTGTTAATATGTAACCCATAGGCCTTCTTAAAGTCTTTGTAGGCTATCAACTGAGGTCACTAGTAAAAACTCATGAGAGAAAGAGCAATAATCAAAGAATTTTTTCTCTGACATTTGGGTCAGAAAGTTTCTTCTGTGATGGTAGATGTGCTTTGAATAGAGGAGAATTTGTAGTTTAAAAAATACCATCAACTGGAATTAATTGATAGTTAAAACCAGGAGATCAGAGAACAACCTCTTTTTTTTTTTTTGAGAAATTTTTATTTTTATTTTGACCACAAGTAGATTACAGATCTTTCACAGTAATATTTTAGGTACATAGTGACATTGAATCAGGGGTATTCCTGCCACCAATGTTGTCCTCCTTTCACCCCTGTTCCCAGCATGCATCCCATATCCCCTCCTTTGCCCTCCAGGCTGCTAGTATAAGTGGTCCCCTCTGTGTCTAGCTTGTTGTAGATTGGGTATCGATTCTGTTGTCATTGGCTTTGGACTTGGTATTTAAGTCTGATCATTTTTTATTTCTACTTGATGTTTAATACCTCTGTTCAGCCTCTATTTCAGCTGCCTTTTCTGTTGTCATTTAATAGCATTTTTGTAGGTTATCTCACTTTTATTTGTTCATTGTCTTTCTTGAAAGGCTCCACCCAGTGCTTACCATACAGTTTTAGTGACCTTACAGAACTCATTAGCTTTCAAAGTTGCTCAACTACAAAGAAATATATATATAACTAGGAATATTGTTAGCAATAATATGACCCATAAATGGATGCCATAACTTTCAAGTCAGATAATAGATTATGGGGATTTTGGTGTGTGGTAGAGAGGCTTTGGGCCACAACACAGTGCTTAGGGATGACCCCTGGTGGTACTTACCTTAATGGTTCTGGGGATCAAATCTGAGTCAGCCATTAGCAAAGTAAGCACTTTATCCCAGTATCCCAGTATTATCTTCGCATGGATAATAGCTTATGTTAATAAGAGATGGGTCTGGTATCATTTGTTCTGCAGGAAAGGTAAACGAAAAATGCTTATCCTAGATAATTGTAATGTGCTAACGGGCATCTTTTCTCTTGGGTTAGGAGCATTGTCCAGTCAGAAGAGAAGCTTGTCATCAGTGCTTCTTGGGCAAAAGATGATGACATCAGCAGACTTTTGAAATCTCTACCGAACTGGATTAATATGGCTCAACCCAAACAGCTGAGGCCAAAGAGAGAAGAAGAAGAAGATTTTATAAGGTAAAAGCATTTTCTGAGTTGTACCAAATACAGAAAGGAAAAGTGTGCTCCTTGAGTTCTTTCACAGCATCTTGGCCCTTTATTGTTATCACTCAGCAGTGAATGGAAGCCAGTAAATTGTTTTCCTCCTCTGTCTCATTTCCCATGCATGGTATGCCTCATGTTCAAAACTTTTGAAGGAAAGGGTTCATATGGATTGTATATAAAGCCTTGCTAACTTGTGTTAACTATTGTTTAATTCACAGACCATTCTACTCTTATGCAATTGGTTCACTCATGCAGTTACACTGACCTTATGTACCAATGCCTTAGAAACATGATTGATAGTATGAAGCCCTTCCCCATACAGAATATTTTTTCCATTGTTCTTAGCATGTTCTCTAGATTTTAAGGCTGTTCACTAAGCTTTCTGGAAGTAAAAAATATTTATTCATATAGATGTTTATATATTCATTTTATATAGTTCATATATATGTCTGATTTCCATTGTTTGAACAAAAAAAATTTCCTTTCACCTTATCACTCACTCACCTTCTACCCTTGTAATTTATTTAGTTGGCCATTAAAATATGGCCAAATGTGTGGAAAGAACTTATTTTCTCAAGGTTCACTTACCACAGTGCATTTCTTTCACATCTGTCATTTTTGAGTTAAGTGGAGAAGTTAGTGAAAAAAAAATAGTTTATCACGGTAATTTGGCATAGTTTTATTATCTTTTACCAATCCTAGTAAATGGATAAATAGAACAAAAAGTACTTTTATTTCTTTGAACCTAAACAAAGGAAAAGGGACAGTAACTGTCATGGCCATTACTTCACTTACGATGTTTTGTTCATCATAGAACCATGGGCTTTTCTTTTTTTTTATTGTGAACATTTTTTTTTAATTTTTACTTTGATCATATTGGCTTACATATCTTTCACAGTAGTATTTTAGGTACATATTAACATTGAATCAGGTTAATACCCGTCACCAAATTTGTCCTCCCCTCATCCCCGTTCCCTTCCTGCAACCATATCCCCCACCATCACCCCCAGGATGCTAGAGTAGGTGGTCCCCTCTTTGTCTAGCTTACTATTAGTGGTCATATATCTGTTTGGTCCTGGTACCCTCCCTTGTTTCCCCCTCTACTTGAGAGGTGGAGCTCGATAATTCGAGTTTTGTTTGAAGGAAAGAAAAGCAATAGAATGGAGTAAAAAATAATAAAAAATAAAAAAATAAAAGTAAATCAAATAAGCTGAAAATGGCGGAGTCCTTCTAGAGGCTTTTGACCTCAATTTGAGCAAGGACATGAAAAAGGTAATACATCAATACAGAAAGAAATATCAAATTAAATATCCAGTGTGGGCTATTCTTTTATCAGAATGTTAGTTGCTACTGTGGATAACAGCATTTTACTGCTTGCAAAGTTCATGGTGTTCCTGTGTTTTACAGCCATGTTCCTACCAGCACTTTAAAATTTTCTCTAGTGCCACATAAAACCTTCTCAAAACCTCAATACTTAAAAACCCATCTGTAATTTAACCTCAAGTTTCTCTATTTCTGTTTTTGTTCTTCTTAACCATATGCATTCTATAAAAATAAAACAAAAAACAAAAAAAAGAGTTAGTTACAAAGACATAAGACAGTAGATGAAATATATGTCCTTACAAATTGGGGGGACATCTTTTTAATATCTCACATTAATGTGGCACATTTGTTTCAAATTGATGATCTAACATTGATAGAGTAGTAGTAAGTGACTTTTTGGTTTAAAGTAAAGTTACCTCTGTATTCTACAATTTATAGGCTTTGATAAGTGTGCAACAAATATAAACTACTTAGAATAGTACATATTCCATAGAATAGTAGTTTCACAGTCCTAATTTATTTTTTTATTTGTTCATGCTTTCATCTCCCAAAACCCCTTGCAAGAATAAAGAATTAGAGAATGATGACCAGTGAGACTGCTAAAAGGACTAATTGTATGTATTACAGGTAGAGTCCTGAGTTTGATCCTGAACACCACCAAGAGTAATCCCTGAGCACTAAACCAGAGTAACCCTGAGCACAACAGAGTATGACCCCAAAACAGCAACATAATAAGATAAAGTAAAACTCTTACTAGGATTTATTGTTTAGTCTTTGTATTATATTCTAATAAGTATATTATACTTATCACTTTATTGTACTTATAAGAATGGAAGCACTTTTTATTTTTTGATGCTATTAATTTCTATTAATTTCTTAATAGAAACCCAAGTTTCTGTCCTATAATTTTTACCATGACCTGAAGAATTTTTCATTTAACATTTTGTTTTAGGGCCACATCAGGTGGTGCTCAGTGATTAGTTTCTTTTTTTAAAATAGGTTTCTGATTTTCTTCTTTTTTTTTTTTTAAATAATTTGTATTTTGACCACAAAGGATTACAAATCTTTCACAGTAATATTTTAGGTACATAGTGACATTGAATCAGGGAATTCCCACCACCAATGTTGTCCTCTCTCCACCCCTGTTCCCAGCATGCATCCCATATCCTCCTCCTTTGCCCCACCCCCTAGGCTGCTAGTATAAGTGGTCCCCTCTGTGCCTAGCTTGTTGTAGATTGGGTATCGATTCTGTTGTCTTCGGTTTTGGATTTGGTGTTTAAGTCCAATCATTTTTTATTTCTACTCAATGTTCATATGACTGTTTGGTCTTGGTGCCCTCTATTATTTCTCTTCTTAATTCTTGAGGCAGAACAAGATGGTTCAAGTTATGTAGTTCTGTTAGAAGGAAAGAAAAAAAAAAGAAGAAAAGGAGGGGCAAAAATCAAACAAGCAGAAAAAAACGGAAGGAGTCCTTCTAGAGGTTAAAAATATCAATTTAAGAGAAGAAAGGGAAAAAGGAAGAAAAACATAACAAGAAAAAAAAAACAAAAGCACCACAGCAATAAAGACAACCTAATGATAACCATGATCCCAAGATAAAAACAAAACAAAGCACAAAAAAATTAACAAGCAACAACAATAACAAAAAAATTAATTTGATACTTTCTCACATGTTTTTATAAGAAAGATATACCTGTGATAAAAGTCTCTTAATTACCTTTCTGGAAAAATCTTTTTTTTTTAACTTTTGAAGCAAGATTTTTCTAAGCACAGAGTTTGAGGTTTTTTTTATTTTTAGCCCATTAATTTTATTTCTCTTTACTTGCTTCTATGAAAGAAGATCAATGTAAGCCATCAAACATTATGGCTTCACATGTTTCTTCTATTTAGGACTAGAAAAATAGTGCAGGGATAAGGTATCTGGCCCTGCTTAGGTCTCTGGCACCACATATTGTTCCCTGAGCACTGTCAGAAATGATCCCTGAGTACAGTAGGTTTGGGTCCCAAAATAACAACAAAAGCCAAGTATTTTTTCTGTTTAATCTTTGGTAATTATTCCACAGTTCTTAGATATTGTGTATTTCTTCCCATATTTTTAAATTTAAATTTTGGGGGCTCTACTGGCATTTCTTTAAACCCACTTATTCTTTCCTTGATTATGCCCAACCTGTATTGATAAACTTTTCAAAGGCAGTCTTCACTTCTTCAAAGTTCACTTAATTTCTAGCAGCTCTGGTTTTTATTTTTCTTAGATTTTTCATGTCTCTAATTTCATCATTGATAGTTTACTTTTTGTTGAATATATATTATATATGCACATACATCAAAGGCATAGCTTAGTAAAATTTCACACTTTTTTATTGTGAAGCCAGCCGCCAGATCAGAAAACAGAACAATGACTAGGCAAGAGCAGCAAGCCTTCTGATGCTTTTTTTTCCCATCACTGACCCATTTCTCCAGAAGTTACTCTCATCTGACTTCCAAACACATAGGTTTGTCTCCTCTGGTTTAGGATCTTATATAAATGATATCATGCTATTAAATATCCCCAGTGACTGGCTTCATTTTTTCCTATTATTATGGTTATGATATTTTCTGTACTATTGCATAAAGGTTCTTTAAGCTCTATATTCTAAGTTGAATTCCATGGTGTGAGTACATTGCAGTTTGCTTTAATGCGTATTTATTTATCTGTGTATTTTTATATTTGCCTTCATTCATCTCATGGTCACTGGGATAGTGACCATTTCAAGAGTGAAATAATTTCAAGTAGCGTTGGTATGAATAGTCTACTTTCTGCCTTTGAGTAAATGTGCTTATTCCTATTACTTATATTCTAGGAATATAATTGCTCTGTCATGGGATATGCTCTATTTCAATTCATACGGCACACCAAACATTTTTCCCAAGTAGAGAACTTTACATTTTCAGTAGTCACGCATGGGACTTTCAGTTGCTTTCTCTCTCATTTGTATTTGATATTCCATCATTTTAATTTGGTTCCCCTGATAGGATGTGTAGAGGAACCTCACATTTTATATGTAGGGTTTTTTTCTTTTGGTGTTTTTTTTTTGTTTTTTTTTTTT
>PVKC010046833.1:0-11050 GCA_004027635.1 Crocidura indochinensis | reverse complement strand
CAAAAAAAAAAAAAAAGTCAAGTTCAACAAGATTAATGACAAACATAATTGAAATTTTGCGTACTAGCAAGATAAGTTCTAAATTTAAGAAAAGTATATTTACACTAAAAAGAATAGAAACAAGAAAACTTCATGTAGAAGTATTATAAATGAATAATAGGTATTTATTCTAAAATAAATTCAGTAATGCTAGTTGTTTGTAACAGAGAATCATACAAATTCATTTCACATCATCTAAAATCAGACCTATCACACTATATTTTAAAAACTTCTCCATACCTAACACTACATATTTTATCTTTCTTTTAGGCTTTTTCTTTAATCCATAGGGTTTGGAACATGCAATATAGGGTTTGGATCACTCCTCATTTATCATTTTCCACCAGATCTCAGTGAGGAGAATCTAAATAGGGTGTGCATTCACTACATGTATGTTTAATGTATGACTATTAATACTATTTTTTATGATCTAGAAAAGAATTATCAGATGACTTCTTTTATAAATAAAATTATTCATTTTTAATAAAATTAACAAAAATAAAGTAGTTTTTTAAAGAGAGCTCAATATAATTCCACACTAATAAAAGGAGTATTATATTCAGACCATTTCTAGTCTCCAATAATTAAGCACATTAAAGTCCACCCTAAGGGAAATATAGTTAATTAAATAAATTAATAAACTTATTCTGTAATCTAAAAATATTCATTGAAATGTGTCTCCATCTTCTGGATGTCTAAATTGTACCCCAACTATAGCTAATTTTATAAACAGTAGACTTTCTTGCATAATTTCCAGATAAAAAAGATTGAAGAAATCTATGACTTTATAGAAATAATTTAAGGAAGAATGTTCAAAATGTAAATTTTTAAATTTACAAGAAAATTCACAGTTAAATTAATGCTTTTTATTGGTATGGTATATTTTTAAAAAAGAGTATAAAGACAAAAAGTCATATCAGTATAAAATAATGTTCAGTTGATTATATGGATAGAATGAGGGTTTTCTTCCCTGAGGCAGTAGAAAGTGTTGAGTAATTAAACACTCAAAAGAACTGGAGATAACATAATATTTCCTTTATATATTTATTATAGAAATAAATATTAATTCTACCTGAATGTTAGTTGCTGAAAAATATAATTCAATGCAATACTAATATTAATTCGAAAGAATATAATAACACTTTATTTAAATCATTATTATGAAAAATAGTCAATATATTGGGCCAGTCTAAATCCTCATTGATTAATGTTTGGATGAGAACTATCATTATGCCATTAAAAAGATAAACTTGTGCCTTTTTGAAATATGCTAGATAAACTTTGAGGCTATTATGCTAAATAAAGTATGACAATGATAGGAAATTAACAGATGATATCCCTCATGTATGGGGTATAAATTACAAAAGCAAATTGGAAATAAAGAATTTAACTGATTCCTAATCTAATAGAAAAATATAGTTATTATTGTAAATTAAGAGGGACAGATTGAATAAGCAACATTCATCTTCTTTATGATAAGATGTCATTGGAGTTTTGGTAAAATGGGACAGTTACAGAAACGTAATAATGTAAAGCTGTAAAATAAAGAAAGGAATTTCAAGTAAAAAAGTATAACACTATTAAACCATTGAATATTCACTCATTTACTGGTTTAAAAATTATAGCCTGAAATTTTAAGTCAAAATTCTATCTTAAAAGAAAGTCATTCAGAAAGAGGAAATTCCATTAGAACAAAGATATATTGAGTAAGTCTTCACAGTAATAGGGTATGCAAGCATGATAGAGAGAGAATTCTCTTTAAAATTATATACAGTAATTAGCATATAGGAATTTATTTTTGTCATGGGTTTGTTATTGTAACTATTATCACATTTAGCAGTACAATTAGCAATATTTTGTTATTGTGACAAATAAGTACAATTATAAAATATCCATTTCAATAAAAACATTGGGAAATGGTAATTTTTAGGGCAAAATAAATATTTATAGAATAAATAAAATGTTTTCTTATGAGATTGGAATAAAAATCACAAAATCATGTTATCCCTTACTTAATCATGTTAGTATTCTAAGTAAAACCTAAATGTATTTTGAAATTGCTGACTTCTCTTGTTAAAAACTGAACTAAGCCTTAAAGTCATTAATAGATAATGTTCTTCCAGCAAAACATGGACTGACAGAACATACTAGTGAGGTAAGAAATTCAAGATGCATTGCCTATTCACTAAACTAATTGTAGCTACTGTGCATTTTAGTGGATGCAGCTTCTGCAAAACAGATTGTAATGAGGCCATTCATCTTTTTCCTATATTATTCCCTAATTTCCTTTTATAGTCTTTAAAACACTAATCAGCAAAATCGTTTACAGGATCACTTTATAAAGTGAAATATTTAGCTGCAATGTGATGTCAAATGGGTTAGTGTTAAATCATGGGTATTTGTATATTGTCCCATTCAGAGGGACTCAACTCTCAAGTTGTCCAATGAATAATAATAATGTTTTTAATATGGTATTATGAATATTTGATGTGTTTTTAATGTAAAGTGTATATCCTAATATGGAAAAAATTCCGAAGTCATCTTTCAATTCCAGTAATTATCTTTCCTAGAATCTTTTCAGAGCTGCAGCTTCTAAGTGAATACTAATGAATTATACATAGATGAATTCATTAAGAAGAATCCTAGATACCCCCAAAATGTGATATTGGTTATAAAATTGAAAAGTAAACTAATTTTGGCAAGGACTAAATGTATAGAAATGCTATAAAAAGTTAATTATCCTATGTGAAGTGAAATAACTGCAGTTCAACAGATTTTAATTTTAGGTCCAAAGGTAACAAAAATGAAAATCAAGGTAGAATGCCGTTCTTTCTATGGAATGAGACTATGCATAGAGTACTTTTTTTTTGTCATTATCAACAAAATAAGTATCAGTCAAGGTGAGATTCCTAGCAATTGGTATATTTTGAAGAAACAAAATGTGAATAATTTAAAAAGTATTTTATTTAAAACTCAAAATATTAAATTTTCTATTTAAAATATTCTAACTGAAAAATTTTCAATGAATTTTTAATGTTGACTAAATTATTTCTCTAAACAATTAGATTTTAAATAATTTATAAAAATATCTAAAAATTATTCTCTCAGCATATAAAATAAATATATAAAATATAATATAAAGAAAATTATTATATTTAAAAACAATTGCTAAGAAATAAAGAATAATAGATATTATTTTTGGATATTAAATACATATTTTATATGTATTTTTCACTCTTTTCAATTTAATATCCAAATAGATTCATAACTGGATATCACGTCTCTCTTCTACTCTGCTCCTAACTCAAATATATTTTTCACATATATACATTACAGTTATATCTATATATATATATATCAAATTATCAAACATATATGCCATTTGGGTTATAAAATCCTATCAGAATCTAAAAGAAATACCCCTTGCTCATAGATTCTTTAAAGCTATTTTCTCATCACAAAAATATAAAGTAAGTGATAGTGAGTGAGAGAAATAGGCAGGGGGTTGGGTTGGAATTTGATGGGTTGGAAGGTAAAGGTGATAAAGAAAATGTGCACTGGTAAAGAGGGTTGTATATATATACACATATATATACTTATATATATATTTTTTATTTGGTTTTTGGGCCACACCCTGTGACGCTCAGGGGTTACTCCTGGCTATGCGCTCAGAACTCACTCCTGACTTGGGGGACCGTATGGGAAACTGGGGGATCGAACCACGGTCCGTCCTAGGCTAGTGCAGGCAAGGCAGGCACCTTACCTCCAGCGCCACCGCTTGGCTCCCAGGGTTGTATATTTTTATGACTGAAACCCACCTCCAAAATGCTTGTAGTCCTTGTGTTTAAATAAGTTTAAAGAAATATAAAACAAAATATTGTAAAAACCACAAAGCAATCTTGATTTACAGTACACACAGAGAAAATAATTAACAACACAACAACAAAAAAACCCTAAAAATCAAAGATACTTATGCCTCATTTTCACTTCAACTGTTCTTTATTCCTGACCTTCTCTGCTTCTCCTTTGAATAAATATGTATTTTCAGGGTATCATATGTTGTTGGAAACCCGAGTTTATGTTAGGATGTTATATAATGTTGAGTTGAATATTCATAGTTCTAACATTCTCATACACTACTCAAAACAAATTATTTTTGGTTTGTAAATGTATCAAAAGCCTATTGTTTTGGCTGATATTTAATATTTACTGCTCAATAAATATTTTAATATTAATAGTAAATGAGATTTAGAAAATCTCCACATACAATCTACACTGAGGTTTAGAGGAAAGTTTGAGATTTGGATTGGGAGATAAATTTTACCACTATGGTAATTTTTCATGATATGTCCTACCATATCATAATGACGAGTCTAGATATTACTGAACTTCATTTAGTACTTAATTTTTTGTCTGTAGAAATAGGTTAAAGTTGAACATTGACATACTGTGAGTCAAAAATTATAAAAGTAAATTTAGTGATTTTCACACTTAAAAATATAGTGTCAGGAAATTGTTCTGTAATTTTATATGGAATCTATCATTGGAAATCCTGTTTACTACATTTTCTATTTTATTCCAACCAGGGCCGGTATCACTGAATAAGCACAGAACTAATGTTAGTTTATTACTTTAATTCTAACAAGAGTTGACTCCTTAGTGCAATGAGCCTGCAATTAATAAGAATCTCTAAATACTGTCTGAGTTACTGATTTTATCAACCATTCAAAGTTTTAATCAGTTGCCTATATTTTTTAAATTTATTTATCATTATATTCTAATTTCTCTCCTTGAAAGTTTTCAGAGTAACTATTTCTTTCTGTTCAATCTTAATTACCTATATTTTATTTTCACACAGCTGCTGTCATTATCGTGAGAAGTTTTGTTTCCAAGGCAACTGAGAGAACTGAAAAGACGTCGGCCTCAAATTTAACTAGACTAATTCAGTGCATCTCACATTGTTCTAGTAAAGTAAAAACAATGTCAAAAGATCATAAACATCCTTTAGTTCTTTTCTTATTTTCTGTCTGTTCCTTCACAAGACATCTTCATATTTGTCTATAATCTCCAAAATGATCTCATTTACTGCAACAAAGTTAATTAAACCAGAGTTTTAATAAATTAAAATAATAAATATGTTGTATTTGTCATATAGCTTTAGCAGATGAAGTTTGCTTGCTACAACATGCAAAGTGACACAGATTAGAATCTTTGCAAATATAACTGGAAACTTGATTACATTCAATCTAATCAATATATGTATTCATTCAAATTTATTTTCTTACTAATTAAAGTGAAAAATGAGCAATTAGGGGCTGGGGCCAGAGAGATAACATGGAGGTTAAGGAGTTTGCTTGCATGCAGAAGGACAGTGGTTTGAATCCTGGCATCCCATGTGGTCCCTAGAGCCTGCCAGGAGTGATTTCTGAGCATAGAGCCAGGAGTAACCCCTGAGTGTTGCTGGGTGTGACCCAAACCCCCACCCCCCAAAAGAAAGAGCTATTAGGATTTAATATATATTCTAAGGGAAGATAGATTATATAGGAATTAAGATGCTTGCCAAGGTTAATCCCTTGTTTTACTATGTACCTTCCCCGCACTACCAATAAAGAACCTTGAGCATAGGATCAAGAATAAGCTATTAAGGGCCAAGATATAGGATCACAATGTTATTTCTCTCAACCTATGTACATGTGTTTTCTATCATCTTTTATAGATAAGAGAGGAATATATAACATGATTATATCCTAGTCACATTATTTCAGAGTTTTTATTGGAAGAATTATATATATATTTACATTTTAGTGAAATAATATTGTTTTATTTATATAAAATAAAAGAGAAATGGCAAAAGAAGACAGAAAAACATGCTATTATACATGAGCAGAGAATGCACCTGGTATACTTTCTATCAAGACCTTGGTAGTATATCTGCACAATCGTGGACCTCTTTGCTAGGTTATAGATCCAATGTAGATGCAATCAGGAATAAAAGTATTTCAGAAACTAATTTTTTTATTATGTTTTTATTTTTTTGGTTTTTGGGCCACAGCCAGTGATGCTCAGGGGTTACTCCTGGCTATACGCTCAGAAGTCTCCCCTGACCTGGCCTGGGGGACCATATGGAGCACGGGGGATCGAACCGTGGTCGTCCAAGGCTAGCGCGGTAAGGGAGGCACCTTACCTTCAGCGCCACCGCCTGGCTCCTAATTTTTTTTTATTAATGCAACATTAAATTGTTAGATGTACTGCAAGAACCTACATAGAGGATACTTAATTGTTATTATTGTATCTATACAGAATTTTTTTTAAATTCTGTCCCACTTAGTGTCTCCAAGAACTGAATCCAGTCCCAGAGATGCCATTGAGATGGCCTTTAGATTAATAATAATAATAATAATAATAATATACCAAAGATAACGGGCCAGAATGGAATAGATGCCAATCAAGCATCTAAATAAACAAGATTATAAAGTGTCCTGTTCAATCTAATACCAAATATTAAATTAAATGGTTAAATAAAAAGTCACCATACAACTCTTACAACTAAAGATCAGTTGAATCAAATAACATGTGATGGCCAGTGCAATTTAAGAAGAGAACATTCATAAATATAGAAACAAATGTAATGAAGTATACCTATTAATTTAAACTTTTAGATTTGATTGTAGCTTTTTAAATATTTTCTTTCAACTTTTCTCTTATCTCTAAAATTACATGGAACTGATAAATAAGACTCTTAGTATCCATTTTCCCATTAAATATCAAGTACAGTTTAATCAGAGAAAGAAGAGGGAAAGGGAAGGTAGTAAATCTTTGAATTAAGAAGACAATTAGGTACACTGCTCAGTTTATGCTTCTTGGCCAAACCTCTGGCATCTAATTTTTATTGGTTGGAGCAGATTATATGTACCTATTTATAATTTTCTGATTCATGACATCATAATGGTAGCTAGAAATTGATAACTATATTTCACAAATCTCAATTTTTAAAAATTATTTAAAATATTGATACTTAAAATTTATATAACTAATTTATAGATATTAGTTCCATCTTAGTATTACTAAAATTATATTCTCTATTTTTAGTTGATAAAACATTTAATGAAATCTATTAATTTCACTGCTCATCTAAATTTCTAGTTATTTTTTAGTTATTATAGTGAATAAATGACAAATGTTTAAGTAACATATGTCAACACAACTACTATTAGTAAAGAGTGAAACAAATATTTCATTATTTAGAATGGAAGAGACTGATGTACAAAATGCTAATGGACATATGAAGTAGGAATAATATAAAATAAATTCAACATTAATTATAAAATAAAATATAACAATTGTAATAACATGCAGATCTGAAGAGTATTATGAAAATTGTTCAAAACAAAGACAATATCAATATAACAAATGAAAACTTTCTATTGAATTTATTAAAACAGTTTCATGGTGATTACAGCAATGATGTATAGGAGAAAATGACAAATGCAAACCTACAAAATCAAAATTGCAATTATATAGCATTAACAAACCTAAAGTTATTGTGATCTGTGTAGAGGTTTAGGTATTTGTCATGCACATGACTTGCTCAAATTAAAACCCTGCAATCAAATATGGTCATTTGAACCAAACTAGTGAGAATGAACCTTTACAGAGCCAAAAGTAAGCACTCCAGATGTAACCAAACAATATCTCTGAAGCCAATAAAGTAATAATCCACAGGTTTGCTGTTATACTTAATATTATTTTGTTCAATAGAAATAGATTTAAAAAGATCAGATACACCCACTGAATTATTAAAATGTAACGAGATTTATTAAATAGTTAGAATTTCATAACCATTGCATTATAACCATTAGTATAGGAAATCACACAAAAATATAAATTTCATTGGCATCCTGTACATCTTGTTTATATTTTTGTTTTTCATTTGTTTTAGGATCATGCGTAGCAGCTCTCAGAAATTACTCCTAGCAGATTCTGGGGAAAATTATGAAGCTGTGGGATTGAACTTGGGTCAACTGCATGCATAGCAAACGAGTTCTGCTTTCTCTCCAGTCATATATATCTTTTCTTTGCATGTGGCTGACGTATGTTTGCTCCCTGGTATTCCATTTGGTTTCCGGAGCACTTCCAGGAGTTACTCTTTTGTACAGAGTCAGGAGCAGACACTGAGCATTGCTGGGTGTGCTCCCAAAACACACAAAACAAAACAATATTGGGTATGTAATATATATTACACCCATACGAATGAGTGAACAGTAAAATTCAAAATTAAGTTGCCCATGTGGATGTTGAACTACTTGCATATTGCTATGTGGGGGAGCAAATTCTGTGATACCCAGGGATTATTCTGAGCACAGCTAAGAAATTACTCATGGCAGACTTGGAGGATCATATGTGATGCTGGGTTTCTACCCCATGTCAGTTTTAAACAAGGCAAATGTCCTATATTCAGTGCTATCTTCCCAGTCAAATATTGCAATTTTTATATGCCTGTTACTTTGTACCATTAAAATTGCTTTTTATTAAATCATCCCTTATAAAATTTTATGCATTTGCTCCAAAATAGGTTCTTCGTTGTTTATTCATATATATATATCAATATTATTACTTCAAACAAAGTTATAAATATATAAATATATATATTTTCCTTTCATAAATGTACTTCAAATATGCAGGTTCATGAGAGTATATTATTAGATTTACTACATATATCTTGACAAAAATGGCAAGCTTAATATTATTACCTTCCATTACAGATTCTATTCTCTATCTAAATAAGAGTATTTATTAAACTAAATTACATCTCTTTATATATAATTATATTATCTTTATTCTTTTCATTTCTTAAGATAATCATTTGTGATTTGTTGTTAGTTCTTAATTTTTCAGAGTATACAGACATGCACTCTTTTATTAATCTATTCCTAGGTTCTAATTCTCTGTGAAGCAACTTTTAGAACATATTCTGATTTTTATCTTATGTTGAATAGAAAGATAAAAAAAAACAAACATCAATATTTGAATCATCTGTTCTTCACTTTAATCACCAATTTTCTTACAATTACAAACATTGATAGAGCAAAATAAGACACATTAAACAATATAAAGATGACTGACTTTTACATTATATTTTTTAATAGTTTTTATTGTGACCAAAGTGAATAACAAATCTTTCACAGTAATATTTAAGTTACATAGTGACAATGAATCAGGGCCATTTCCACCACCAGGGTTGTCCTCCCTACACTTCTGATCCCAGCATGTGTCCTATATCTCCCTCCTTAGCCCCTGGAGTGCTAGTGAAACTGTTCTCCTCTGTATAGCTTTTTCATTTTTTTTTCATTCAGTAGTTTTCATGGTCTACACCAAATATTGTACTATAGAAACACCCCAGGTGGTATTAAGAACATATTGTTCACAAAATTTAACATAAACCATAAGTATATGAAGTATGCTCTCTAGTCCATTAAGATGATTGTCTGACCCAACAAAGATATTTGCACATTTTAGTGGATGCTTTCTTTTTCTTTTTTTTTAACAACATTTTTACTGTTTTCCTTTAACTCTTATCCTTAGAACAAACAAAAAGAAGAGCTTACTAAACCTTTAGCTAGGCCTCTAATGAGTTCATCGGTGATTCAATAATTTTTTTATATTTTATTTATTTATTTATTTATTTTGAGCAAAGTGGGTTACATATCTTTCACAGCAATATTTTACGTATATATTAATATTGAATCAGGGAAATTACCACCACTACAGTTGTCCTCCCCTCACCCCTAATTTTTGCATGTAAAGATATCTCTTGTTAATAATATTTTAGGTACATGATAACTTAATATCAGGGGGATTCCTTTCACTGAATTATTCTCCCTACACCTCCTTTCCCATCCTACTTCCCATATCTACCTCCCTCAGCCCCAGGCCTGCAAGACTATGTGGTCTCCTCTGTGCCTAACTTGCTACCCAGTGGTCTTACACCTGTGTGGTCTTGATAGCTCCCTTATTTCCTCCTGTAATGATGGGTCGGGACTAGATAGCTCAAGTTACATGGTTTTGTTTGAAGAAGGGAAAAGTAATACACTGGAGTAAAAATCAAATACACCGAAAATGGGGTCCTTCTAGAGGCTCTCATCCTGGGTTTGAGAGACGCTGGGGAAAACGGTGAATCACTCCAGCAGTCCAAAAAGGAGTGTCACGTTAAATAATATATCCAGTGAGCTTTCCAACAATAAAGGTAAGCACCACATAAAAACCATGATCTTGAGATAAAAACATGGCAGAGCACGTAAAGAAAGAAGAGAAAGAAAGACTATATATAAATATATATATTATACATAAATGGAGACATCAATTTTAATAACCACTCCAAAACAAATAAATCGACAAAAGCTAGATAGATAAATAAAAAATTAAAGTAAAATAAAATAAATTAAAAAAAAGAAAAGAAAAAAGGGAGAAAAATTATTTTGTGCCTCTTTTTTTTTCTTTTTCCCTCCTGCACAGGCACAGTAAATATTGGGGTCACTCAAAGAGGAATTCCCTTGGCCTAAGAGATACAGGTTTTCTCCACCCTTAGAGTATATTGTCATGGGATTAACTATAGACTTTGTACAGGCTCATTTATTCTTCTCTTGGTGTTTTCGTGGTGTTTGGAAGACTTTTGCTCCCTCCTGGGTGATAAAATCAGACCACCGTATCTAAAGATCTTGGTATCTACACCAGTCAAGGTGTGGAACTTGTGATGAAGTCTTTCTTTGTGGTTCTAGAAGTTCTGCTCTCTCAGTGTCATTTTAATCTGTCTTCTGTGGTTGGTGGTTTTGGTCTTTGTGTTGATCCTAGGATGTTTCCAGAAGACCCCTTCTGTTGCAATTGTCCCAGACAGACCTTTGGAGCTGGAGATCATGGTTGTTGTGCAGGCCATAGCTCAAATTCTAGACTACAGATTTTTTTTTTTTGGTTACAGGATACATACAGTCTGGTTATGATTCTTTCAGCCTGTCAT
>PVKC010046832.1:0-11161 GCA_004027635.1 Crocidura indochinensis | reverse complement strand
GGGGTTACTCCTGGCTCCATGCTCAGAAATTGCTCCTGGCAGGCACGGGGGACCATATGGGGCACCGGGATTTGAACCGATGACCTTTTTGCATGAAAGGCAAATGCCCCACCTCCATGCTATCTCCCGGGCCCCTGCTACGTTTTTCTTAACAAAGATTCTCCCAAAAGGAAATCAGAATTTATGGATTATCTCTAGGTACCTCCTACAACGTTAGGTTGAGTCTTTACATCTTATTGCTTTATCTCGAAAGTCAACTAAAAAATTAACTTTAAAATCTGTCGTACTTACCCTGATAACATATTGATATATGATCACAAGGCTGACAGCCATGGACAGGTTGGCAAGAAAAGAGAGCACAAATAGATTCTTCAGTTCACGGATGAAGACCAAAAGAATTATAAACGGAAGCAAGCAAAGCATGTACGTCCTGAGGTCAATACTTCTCTCACATGGAAGAGATGAATTGGTAGCGTTCGAAACAAACACTGTTCTCTCCAGGAATCCTTCGTGAACCTGAATTGTAATGCAGATGATAAAGGGGAGCGTCCCCGTCATAAAAGACATATAAATGATTGATAGGAAACTAGCTAAATCCCTTTACGATAAATAAAATATGCTAGATCAAGGTATTTTCCTTCCTAGATATATATATATATATATATAATTATATAATTTTTTATCGAGGATGAATAAATCAAGATAATCTTTGCAATACATTTTTCTTTTTCCTTTTTTTATTTCCTTTTGGTTTTTGAGAAACACCAGGCAATACTCTGGGCTTATTCTTTGTTATGCACTAAGTAATTACTCCTGGCATTGCGTGGGGGATCATAATGGATGCTGAGGATCGAACCCATGGCTGCATGCAAGGCAAACACACTACCTTCTATACTAACCGCTCTGCCCCCCAAAATTTCTTTTCCCATAGAAGAAAGTTTACAAGGAAAGTATGAGGGTGGTTTTTCTCATTCTTTTTGCAGCCTGTGGTTGTCCTGCTTGTGGCCTTACAGAGCAAAGGTTCCAAGCCTCTCTGAGGCCATCAGAACAAGACCTGGGCTGGGGAGGCCATTGGCTGGACCACACTCCAGCTACCAGCCTGCAGAGTAAGGAAGCAAGCGCCTCTTCTCAGAAACACATAAAACTACAATCAACAGCCCAGCTTTAAAGCCATTTTTATTAAAGAAAAAGGTCACTATCCATGTTAAGGATGCAAGAAGTTCACGCACGTCCCTGTGCTAATCAGTAACATTATGCCAGGAAGCTGGCATAGGAGTCAAAGCTCAGGCCTTGCATGCAGCCAGTCTTTCTTTGATCCCTGGTACCAAATGGTCCCCTGAGCATCCCAGGGAAAAGTCATGGAGGCCTTAGCGTCCAGGGGGTGACCTTAGCCCTCTGCACCATAGGGCTCTGAGCAGCACCATACCCACAGACTCTTGGCTCTCTATGCTCTGTTGGAGGGGCCTACGCAGTGCCCAGGATACACTTCCCGAAAAAACAAACTACAGAAAAGTCATCAACTTGGAAATTAATTCAACCACTTATGCTACCCACTCTTGAGTTTTCAAATGAGATATATTAAAATTTGTCTCTGGGGGCCCAAAAGCACAGTGGGTAAGGCCTTGCACACAGCTGACCTGGGTTCCATCCCCAGCATTTCATTTCAAATAAATTTCTCTGATCCACTGACATATAATTCAAATTATTAAAATCTAAATGAAATTATAGAAAACTTTGAAAACAGTCTTAAAGGGCCCAGAGAGATAGCTCAGCGGTGTTTGCCTTGCAAGCAGCTGATCCAGGACCTAAGGTGGTTGGTTCGAATCTCTATGTCCCATATGGTCCCCCATGCCTGCCAGGAGCTATTTCTGAGCAGATAACCAGGAGTAACCCCTGAGCACTGCCGGGTGTGGCTCAAAAACCAAAAAAAAAAAAAAAAAAAAAAAAAAAAAAAAAAAAAAAAAAAGAACACAGTCTTAAAATCTCAGCAGAGGCAGTTCATGCTATAATTAATGAAAATCTACTTGCCCCAACACTAACCTACTCTGAGCAAAATGAAATGATCAAGCTTCTTGGTCTATAAAATATAATCATTTGCTTTTGGGTTTTGGGGCCTCATCTGGCTGTGTTCAGGGCCTACTCCTGGTGCTGGACTCTGGGATCATTCCTTTTTGTTTATTTGTTGCTGCACTTCTAGCTCTGCACTCAAGAATTATTCCTGGTGGGGTCAGAGGACCGTATGGGATGCTGGGGATAAAACTTGAGTCAGCCATGAGCAAGGCTAGCACCATATCCATTCGACTATTATGCTCACGGATCACTTCTGGCAGAGATTAGATGACCAGATGTGCTGTGGGAAGACTGCACGCAAGGAAAGCGCCCTCCCTGAAGTACTAGCTCTCCAACCCTAAATATACATATTCTTTTTTTTATTAAATAATTTCTTTAGATATACATATTCTTAAGGACCAAAGTCTACGGTAATAACATCATTTTCTGGGCATTTACATATGCATAAAACATCATTTTATCTTAAAACACATGCACACACAACTTCAACAACAAAACATCTCTAAGGTGGATAATATCAATTTCAGTTCCCAGTTGAAGAAACTGCCTTGTGTGTCCGTCTGTGTGTATGTGTGTGTGTGAATCTTTGTGTACTTCTATAATCCATCAAGCCAACAATTGGTATTTCTAGGGACCTTATGGGTTTAGGATTCTAGAACCTAGCTTATGCTACAAATAAAGTTTTTGTCAGCTCAGTCTTCTCAATAACCAATTATTTAGTCTAAGAATTCCAGGTAAAAGAAATACCTCCTATAATTAAATTAAATAATGACCAAAGGCTCTGACAAAGCAATTTCATATCCAATTTTTAAATAGGCAGTCTGATTGAATTGGTTCTTAGAAACATTAAATGATGTTGTCCTAGGGGCTGGAGAGATAGCTCAGCAGTAAGGCGTTTGCCTGCAGAAGGACAGTAGTTCGAATCCCGGCATCCCATATGATCCTCCAAGCCTGCCAAGGGACGATTTCTGAGCATAGAGCCAGGAGTAACCCCTGAGCACTGCCAGGTGTGACCACCCCCCAAAAAAAATTTTTTTAAATAACGTTGTCCCAAAGTTCATAATTTAGTATTCCTTGACAAAATGATGATTATCAAAGTTCAAGTTTGGAAAATAAAATTTGAATACATACCTAGAGCAAGAGTCAGGTAAACATTTGAGTTCTCTGGTGCCCTCTAAACAGAGATTCTCTATCTTATAGTACCTTCCTAGGATCTCACATGTTTACCAAAACACTAAAATAAATAGTATAAAATTGAATTACTAAATTCTGTCATTTTCAATTAGAGCCTACACTCACTAAAATTGACTAACTTTTCAGTGATTCAGTAATGTAAAGGTTAAAATTCCAAAAGCATAATTTTTCCCCAGCAAATGCAGAAGTAAAGCCATAAAAGCTTCCATTTGCTATGCTGGGCTACTTTTTACAGAAGTGCTCATGAGCCCTGTCTACTGAGTCATATGACAGGTTAATGAGAAACTGCTCCCTTTTTATAGATAAAGAAACTGAAAAACAGTGTGAACAAGGGTGTTTCCCAACAGGCAAGCTGCAATAAGGAGCAGATTTGAACGCAGAACCTCTGCCTCTGAAAATTCAGAATTTTCGCTATCAATCACAACACTGTCTTTTCTCTCTCCGCTCTTCATCAGAAACTTTGTAAAG
Organism: Crocidura indochinensis; assembly: GCA_004027635.1. Classification (NCBI taxonomy): domain Eukaryota; kingdom Metazoa; phylum Chordata; class Mammalia; order Eulipotyphla; family Soricidae; genus Crocidura; species Crocidura indochinensis. The sequence continues at coordinate 7,429 of PVKC010046832.1, read as the reverse complement.
TAAGAACAGAGGAGCTGCCAGGGATAGAAAGAAGCAGTGGGGCGCGATGGGGTCCTTCCCCTACCAGGGCCCTATGGTTGCTCCCTGGAGCTGAGGGCAGAGCGGCAGGCCAGCACACATCTAGATGGCAATGAAACTCTTCACCCTCATTTTCCTGAGGAGGAAAGGTCCAGTCCAGTCTCCCATGACTCCCCATATTGATGACCACTACAATGTCACCTCTCCAGTGTGTGTGCTGCTACCTGCAGCCAGCCCCGAAGCCACAACCTGAGGAGAATAGGAATCCTGTATTATGCTTTCTGGGATCACCTGTCTGCAGTGCATAGCTCATGTTCATCTTCATGCCACTGTCCTCATGTTTGAAAGCATCTCTAGTTGCTTCTTGAGCTTCCAAGAAGTTTATATCTTATTGGTTTTTCGGGCCAGACCCGTTTGATGCTCAGGGGTTACTCTGGCTAAGCGCTTAGAAATTGCCCCTGGCTTGGGGAGACCATATGGGACTACAGGGGATCCAACCGTGGTCCTTCCTTGGCTAGCGCTTGCAAGGCAGACACCTTACCTCTAGCGCCACCTCACCAGCCCCAGAAGTTTATATCTTAATTATGTCCCAAACTTACTTTTCCTACTTCATCCCTGGTACAAAGATGTAAAACTCTTCCATTCAATGATATTTTAGGAATTCTGATATTTTAGGAACTCTTTCAGATTTCCTGGGAGAGTCACCATTACTAAGCTTTCAGATATTCATTTTATTTATATTATATATAGAGAGAGGGAGAGAAACCTGGTGATAGGCAGCTCTCTCAGACACCTAGTCTCAGCCTAATTCTTGGGGCCTAATACCACTGTTTGTGCTTTGTGCAGCTCGATTTTCTCATTCCAAATATCAGCATAGCATAACATCACAGTGCAGTCGTTAAAGGTGACGTGATGGGTCATCACTTAACACTAGAAAGTGACAAGGCATTATTAACGTTATTCACAAATTTCAGTATAATAATTACTTTTTCCTTCCCAATCAAGCCTACTTTTTTGTTTTGTTTTGTTTGGGGTAGCCACACTGAGCAGTGTTCAGGACTAACTCCTGGCTCTGTGTTCAAAAATCACTTCTGGTGGTGCTCGGGGGATAACATGTTAGTGCCAAAAATCAAACCTGGGTCTCGCCACGTGCCAAGCAAATGCCCTGCTTCTGTCTTTTCTCTCCAGCCCTAGTAAATCCAACACTTTTACCTCATTTTTTTGGGGGGGGGGGGGGGGGAATCAGGAGGACATTTCTCTCAGTGCTAAAAGCCACGAGGGCAATCTATCCTGGCAGATCTGGACAGGGAGGGACTACATGGCATGACAGAACCCAGGGCCCCACACGCGCAAGGCATGTGCTCTACCGCTTGAGCTACATACCTGGTCCTTTCCTTCACTTTGTAGGCTACTGGCTAAAGCTTTATATATTTCATGTTTTAACATCAGTGTAAAGGACAGACTTTCAAACATCTGCATATCTGCTTTTGAGATCTAAATGTCATGTAGCTAATAATCATAGTAACTCATATCCTCTCTGACCTGAAAGAACAAGCATTATTAATACAGTCACAAGAACAGTAAAATCAACAAGCACAGAAGCCCCACTAGCAAAATAAGAAGACTAAAGGGGGATCTCCAAAGGAGTGCCATTTACGTAAACACATTTAGCCTGCTCAGAGGAAACCCAGTGCAGTGGTGTGACTCGGGCGCTGGGAGAAAACCAGTTCACTGGCTGAAGAGCAGAAGTACTCACTTGTTTCACATTTTCAGCTAAGAAGACAATATAAACACTACAGAATCCCAGCTGGGTTATCACGAGAAAAAAGTCAACCACACTCCTGAAAAGAAACAGCCATTAATATCACGAGGAACTGCTCCAACATCAATCTATCGTTCTCTCTTTAAATAGTTGTCAACTTTATATAATGTACACATAGCTTTCTTAGTTGTTAAACGCCAAACATGCTTCCAATATTGTCTACAAAGGTCATACATTTATGATCAGTGTGTCGTGAGGATTGGCTGAACAAAAAAAAGGATGTTCCGTTACATAAAAAGACCCAAGTTGCCCCATGGTGAGTATCTGCTTATGAAATGATTTCCTGACATTTCCTCTTTAAGATTGCTCCCCTCTCTGGGCCCAAAGAGATAGCACAGGACCAAAGGTGGTTGGTCGAATCCCGATGTCCCATATGGTCTGCCGTGCCTGACAGGAGTTATTTCTGAGCAGACAGCCAGGAGTATCCCCTGAGCACCGCTGGGTGTGGCCCAAAAACCAAAAAAAAAAAAAAGATTGCTCCCCTCTCTCCTAATTCTTAAGACTTTTCTTCACGTGGATCCACAGTTGCTTCCTGGCCCCCAGTTTCCTGCCCTTTGCAAAGAGAAAGAACATACTGTGAATGAGGGAAATAGGCCTGATTCACTATCAGAGACCTCTCCGGTAGCTTCTCTCTTCTCTCATTTCTTTTAAATCTAAATTTCTAGAAAATTCTTCCTACATAAGTGGTGTGTAGAAGTGGGGAAGGGATTCCACCTGGGAGTCAGTTCAGGTTATTTGGGTCTGGTGGGTAACCAAGTAACAAAGTGACCTCCGAGTTAACATGGAGCATCAGCTGTGTGTTGTTGAAGGAACTCGAGCCACAAGTGCCTGATAGTTTTCTGTCCTCTGCCCACTCACCCATGCTGAGCTGTCTGTCAGATCATCTGTGTCTGGTCCATGAGCTCTAGGCCTCCGCCACCCCATCCCAGATCGGTGGAGTTCTTGGCTGTCTTCACTCACCCTAACTACTGCTCTTGCTGGGGCTTCAAGGTCTCATTTCTAAGTATTCTTAACTCCCTCAAATGAATTCTCAGTTCTTCTGATCATTACACTCGTGTACTCCCTCAAGATCCCTTCATCCGGGGCCCAGGAGATAGCATGGAGGTAAGGCGTTTGCCTTTCATGCAAAAGGTCATCGGTTCGAATCCCGGTGCCCCATATGGTCCCCTGTGCCTGCCAGGAGCAATTTCTGAGCATGGAGCCAGGAGTAACCCCTGAGCACTACTGGGTGTGACCCAAAAAACCAAAAAAAAAAAAATCCCTTCATCCACCCCATGATTTTAAGGCTCTTTCCCACAATCATCCCAGCCACTTCTCTGAAAAACATATTCAGAGCTGCCTGGATGAGGCCTAAGGAAGAAAACCAAGTTCAGAGGGCATGATCCTGGAGCCATTAGGCTCCTCATCCTTCCTCCCTTCCTCCACTTGTGGGGAAGAGCAGCTCATGCATCACTGTGGAACACCCCCTCCTCAGGCCCTGTTTTACCATGCAACCCTGAGGATACTTCCCTTTAACTTGACCTATGGTCCCCTATACTGCAATCAGCATTGTTGTTATTTTCTGTGGCCATTGTTCTGGGTCTGCCAGTACTTCTCTCACTTTGATTTGTCACTTCCACCAAAGATAAATTTACATTTAAACAGAATAGGAAGAAAATAAGATTATGCTTAAATATATCCCTCAGCTGTCTTCTGTGCATATAGCTAAGAAGAAAACTGACTTATCCCAGAACATAAATCTGAGTTGAGATTCAGAGTTTAATTTTAATCCAAGGCTGTTCAACTCTGAAGACTGTTCAGTCATACATCTATTTAGATAGACAATCCTATTGTACTAAGAGTCATTTCCCCTTGAGCATCATCAGGATGGCCCTACTGGCCCCCAAGCCTGTCAGGTCTGCATACTGAGCCTTCAGGCCACAATGCCCAGCTGAGCACGGCAGGAGAGCTAGCTAGAAAAATGCTGGTGTTGTTTTGTAACCAAATATTCATAACACAGAGGAGTGCTCACCTGCCCCACGCTGCTTGCTTCTGAAAACAGCTCCACGGACATGCTTCCATGGCAAAGCTTACAGTGTCACTGTAACCTAATGTAGACTTTTTAAACCTGTAATTAATAAGAATTGAACATGGGAAAACAAGAACTTGAAGCTTGGCCACAAACCCATCCCTAAAAAAGAACATCGTATAAGTGAGTAACTAGTGAATTCCAAGGCACTGATGAGTTGAAAAAAGTCAAGCGATGTTACTTTTTAATCTACTGTGCTTAAATGGTTCATTTATTTCATTACTTAAAAAATATCAACCACAGAGCCAGAGAGAGCACAGTGGTGTTTGCCTTGCAAGCAGCTGATCCAGGACCTAAAATGGTTGGTTCGAATCCCGGTGTCCCATATGGTTCCCCGTGCCTGCCAGGAGCTATTTCTGAGCAAATAGCCAGGAGTAACCCCTGAGTGCCACCAGGTGTGGTCCCAAAACCCAACCCCCCCAAATAAATAAATAAATAAAAATAAATAGATATATCAACCATAAGCCAGAGAGATAGCATAGCAGTAGGGTGTTTGCCTTGCAAGCTGCCAACCCAGGACCAACAGTGGTTCAAATCCCAGCATCCCATATAGTCCTCCGTACCTGCCAGGAGCGATTTCTGAGCAGAGAGGTAGGAGTAACCCCTGAGCGCTGCCGGGTGTTGTCCAAAAACCAAAACCAAAAACAACAACAACAACAACAACAACAAATATATATCAACCACAGAGGCCAGAGTGATATAGCACAGTGGACAGTAGTAGGGCATTTACCTAGCATACAGCCGACCCAAGATGGACCCAGGTTCGATCCTGGCACCCCATAGGGTCTCCTAAGCCTACTAGGAGCAATTTGTGAGTGCAGAGTCTGGAGAAACCTCTGAGCACTGCCAAATGTAGCCCAAAAATAAAATTAATTAATTAATTAATTAAATAAAAAAATTACAAATATGGGGCCGGGCGGTGGCGCTGGAGGTAAGGTGCCTGCCTTGCCTGCGCTAGCCTAGGACGGACCACAGTTCGATCCCCCAGTTTCCCATATGGTCCTCCAAGCCAGGATCGACTTCTGAGCACATAGCCAGGAGTAACCCCTGAGCGTCACTGGGTGTGGCCCAAAAACCAAAAAAAAAAAAAATTACAAATATATTAACCACAGGGACAGGAAAAATAGTGCAGCAGGTACTTGCCTCAACCTGAGTTCAGTCCCCAACATCCCACATCCCATGCCCACCAGGTGTGACCCCAAAATAAAAACAAAAGAAATCAACTACAATAATTCATGTCTACACTATTCATTCTTAGAGCACCATTATTTAATGCATCTCTAATAGGGCTGAACACTATTTTTTTTTTTTGGTTTTTCAGGTCACACCTGCTTGATGCTCAGGGGTTACTCCTGGCTAAGCGCTCAGAAATCACCCCTGGTATGGGGGGACCATATGGGACACCCCAGGGATGGAACCAAGGTCCTTCCTCGGCTAGCGCTTGCAAGGCAGACACCTTACGTCTAGCGCCACCTCGCTGGCCCCTGAATACTATTTTCACATTTAGCCTTCAAAATAATCCCTAACATCCTGTTCTCTATCCCATCTTTTTTCCACCACTGTTTATTGTTATTTAACAGTCATAAAATGACTTGTCTGAGTTTTAAGAACATTTTAGAAGGTAAAAATTAATATATTAGGGGCCAGAGAGATAGCATGGAGGTAAAGCATTTGCCTTTCATGCAGAAGGTCATCGGTTCAAATCCCAGCATCCCATATGGTCCCACGTGCCTGCCAGGAGCAATTTCTGTGCATGGAGCCAGGAATAACCCCTGAGAACTGCCAGGTGTGACCCAAAAACCACAAAAACAATTAAAATATTAGTTTATTAGAATAGATTTTAAATTGGTCTGTTGTTCAGTAGAAGCAGTTCAGGATGCAAAAATTTTTTTAAATTATTGACTTAGGGGACGGGGTGGGGGGTGGCGCTGGAGATAAGGTGCCTGCGCTAACCTAAGACGGACCACGGTTCGATCCCCTGGCTCCCCATATGGTCCCCGGGCCTGCCAGGAGCGACTTCTGAGCGAATAGCCAGGAGTAACTCCTGAGCGTCACCGGGTGTGGCCCAAAAACCAAAAAAAAAAAAAAAAAATGATTGACTATTAGCAACATCATACCTCAAACAACACCAGACACTTTATACTCAAAGCTGAATTACTAACAACATATTGAAAACTAAAATCTTTTTTTTTTTGTTTTGTTTTTCGGGCCACACCCATTTAATGCTCGGGGGCTACTCTGACTAAGCGCTCAGAAATCGTCCCTGGCTTGGGGAGACCATATGGGACGGATCGAACCGAGGTCCTTCCTTGGCTACCACTTGCAAGGCAGACACCTTACCTCTAGCGCAACCTCGCCAGCCCCGAAAACTAAAATCTTATTGCTTCTGGGTCTGGAGTGAAAGTAGAGCAGGGAGGGCATTTGCCTCCCAAGCAGCAGACCCAGGTTCAATCCCTGGCATCCCATTTGATCTCCCACCCCCACCCCGAGCCTAGCCAAGAGTGATCCCTGAGCACAAAGCCAGGAGTAACCCCTGAAAATAGCCAGGTGTGGCCCCCAACCCCCCCCCAAAATATGCTACTCCTATTTCCTCTCCTTTCTGAATTTCTCATTTACACTATTTTCTAAGAGCCATACTATTTTGCTAAAAGTTATATTTTAAAAGAACCAAATATATTCAGACCAGATTTAAATAAAATAAAATTCTGTGATTATCTTAGACTTACCTGTTTAAGATTATATTAAAGAAAACTTTCAGTTGCAAAAATAGAAATATACAATTAGGCAATGCTTTAAATAACTGCATAGCTATAAAGCAGATTTAATTAATCCATATTTACCTCTGACATAGAAAGTGACTGCAACGTACCAAAATGTGCATACAATGGACAGATATAATTCCAATAAACACCAGGCTAATTGGCCCGAGCTGCAGGAGAAAATTTACAAGGATTTCAGACTCAACAAAAGAAAGTACTCCTTTAGGCAGTAAGACAATCAACTATTCATTCCAAGTGAATAAATAGTTGTTAGAAAAAATTAGTCATTTGCCTAAGAAAAATGAATAAACTTCATACAGAGAAATTTTATTCATAATCAGACTACCTACAGTAACTCCATTTTGTCAGCTTGTCTACCAGACCCACAAATAGAGAGCTGCATAAAGGAACCTACGAGTACACATCTGTAGGACAGAGTACAACAAAATAACATCAGGTGGCTTCTCCTGCCATTATAATTTACAAATAAGTCTGACTCATAACCCAAATGCTAACAAGGCACTCTTCCAACTGGGCAGTCTAGCTTGGTGGCTTGCTCACTGAATGCTTGAAGTGACTAAAGTGAGAAATTATGCTTAGAAAATGATTATATGGGACCGGGCGGTGGCACTGGAGGAAAAGTGCCTGCCTTGCCTGCACTAGCCTAGGACGGACCGAGGTTCGATCCCCTGGTTTCCCATATGGTCCCCAAGCCAGGAGCGACTTCTGAGCGCATAGCCAGGAGTAACCCCTGAGCGTCAC
>PVKC010046831.1:0-11129 GCA_004027635.1 Crocidura indochinensis | reverse complement strand
AAAGGAAAGAGAAAGAAGAAAGAAAGAAAGAAAGAAAGAAAGAAAGAAAGAAAGAAAGAAAGAAAGAAAGAAAGAAAGAAAGAAAGAAAGAAAGAAAGAAAGAAAGAAAGAAAGAAAGAAAGAAAGAAAGAAAGAAAGAAAGAAAGAAAGAAAGAAAGAAAGAAAGGAAAGAAGGAACAATATATAGTTATATTGGGTTTTCAAAGATCTTTCTTTAAACCACAGTTTTACTACTTTACCAATATGTGACATCAGATCAATAACATAATATCTCTCTCATTTATTTTAATCCATAATTTGTGAGGGATAAGACATGTTTCCAAGTGATGCTCAAGGTGCCTGGGTGCCACTCTTTGCGATATCCAGCAAACCAGGATGACAGTCCAATGTGAGAGCCCTAGGATATCATGCTTCTTAGATTCTGTGCTGCAGGAGATTGCTCAGGGCACCCTAGTTGAGCTTGTGGAGGCTTCTAATACTATATTGAAAATGCTCAGGGATTAAATGGGGGTTGACTGAATTCAAAACTTAATACCTGAATCCTTGAACTATCTCTGGTTCTAAGTTTTATGGAATAAAATAAGTAACAAAACGAACTATGAAAAGAAAAGCTTAGAGTAATTTATATGAAATCTATTCATGAGACTTTAGTTCTGGATTGAGAATAAACAAAGAGATATGTCTACCTTTACTCTACCTTGAATGATGTTATTTTTATTTAGCTCTCAATTATTTCAAGCCATAGACACTCAATGATAAGAATCTAGGGTGAATTATCTGGGTATGGGAATCTATTAGTAATAGGATAAAGGAAAGCAAATGGTTTTTGGTATATAGTGACAAAAGTGGCAAAGATATTAAGTTAATTTAGTAAAAATTGGGTTAAAATTCTGCAAGTATAAGTTACTGAATGACAATAAAAGTAAAAAAAAAAATAGGTATTGTTATTTGGGAAGATATGGGTCTGATAAGATAGCTTTACAAAAATATCAAAAGCATCCAGTAGTTCAAATTTATCTAATAGTTGTAATTTATTTGGGTGGCGGTGTTGAGTCGCACCCTGCACTGCTCAGGGTAGCAACTCTGGCTCTAGGTTCAGGAATTGCTCTAGCAGGCTAGACCTACTGGGAATGGAACCCGAGTTGGCCACTTGCAAAGTAAATGCCCTGCCCCTGTACTATAGCTCCGTTCCCCCAAATTCTACTTTGTAAATTCTAAATTTGAACAGGGAGACTTCTGTTGCAAATCCCTGTCTAGATACAAAAACTGAAAGCAAATATTTAACAGGGAATTAGACTGCCAAAGGTGCTAAAGAGGAATTCAATGCTAAAGTAGGAATTCAATCCTACTCTGCCCTCTAGGATTGGCTTAAGAATATGTTTGTTTAACTTCCCAAAAGAAAACTACAGCCTAGTCCAATAGCAGAAAACTAGAAAATTCAGACGTTCATTGCAAATACTATCTGTACTTTGAAAAAAATATATAAAACAAAAGAACCAAAACCTGCACTGAGATCTTAATTCCAATGAAGATGGTTATTAATCAGTCAAGAGAAGTTAGATTGTAACACCAGAGCCTCCACTTCCTCCTTCACATAAGCAAACAGCCTACACACCACTGCTTCTCTACTTATAAAACTAATCAAATTCTAATTTTTAAATTTAAAACTTGAGACAAATACTAATCACATCTAGAAACCTACCTCCAAGAAAGTCAATAATGTCTAGCCTCTACAGAACAATAAAATACGGAGACTGCAGAAAAAAAGTGCCAAGAAAACTATTCTAGACTACCTTATCATTAACACGTTTTTAGAAAATGTGTAGTTGCAGAAAAGAAATGGTTTTTGCAAACATTATATTGCAACGAAAATTAATAAGCAAATATGACTTAGTAACTTTCAAGAAAACATATTTTTTACAAAGGGAAATTTTGCTGAATGCTACCACAATGTTTCTTTGTTTAAATTGAGGAAACATGGTTTACAATAGAAGTAATTTTCATGCTTAAGGCATACAATGAAACTGTACCTACATACACCAAAATATCAAAATTCCTCCACCATTGTCTCTAGGTCAGTTTTTATCCACATCTCTCTCCCAGTCACCAACTGTCTAATCCATCACTGGGTAAACTCAGTTCTATTGACAAAGCTATAGGATTTGTTTCACAAGTCATTGTCTTTTTTTTTTTTGCTTTGATATATTTTTTTGCATATCACCTATATAAGAATTCTATTTTGTATTTGTCTTATTTATTTTGAATTATTTTATATCCGGTGCTCTAGATACATCCAAGTTGTACTGAAATGTGTGATATTTTTATAGATGAGTCATATTCTACTATGTATTTGTAGATCTAGACTATTTCTTTAACCAGTCTTCTTTCGTTAGATACTTTAGTTGTTTCTAAATCTGGCTATGGTAAATAGAGTTTTTGTTTAACATAGTACTATGTTTTTCAAATGATTTACTTATGGTTTAAAAACAGATGTCAACGAGTTGAATTACTTGATTATATGGTGTTCTATTTTCAATTTTCTGACATTTCCAACCAGACACCCACCAATAAATGAAATTACATTTTTTCACTCCATCTTTGTGAGGGCTGGTTGTTTTAAACAAGCCATTTTCACAGGTGATACCACATTACCTTTGATTTAAATTTTCCTGATAATCAATGCTGATGAGAGAAATAATTTTCATACCCCTGTTAACTACTTATGTCTTATACCAAAATGGTTTTTTTCCATTTAGACATGCTAAAATGTGGAAGTATCCTAACAAACTACTTATACTATGAACAATGTTTCCAAGCAAAACTTTGCCATTCATAAGTCAATTTTATATACTCTGTAGCCAACACATTATTTCTATTTGGAACCATAGTTGATAACATTCAAATTAGCCAATCTGATTAATGTTTCAAAAACACAGCAAATAGAGTAGGATAGACTGTACAAACCCAAAGAGGTTTGAAAGACCTGGATTATGAGCAAATAAATGACTCATGGAACTTGGCGTAACAATGTGTAAAAGGCATGAAACTGTGAGTCTAAAATGAGGGTTGCAACTTAAAAGGATGGAAAACAAAGAACACATCAAGTAAAAGCTCTTGAGTAGTTACAGATATTATATGCATATCATCTGCCTCAGGTATAGTAGTGAGAAAAAAGAGGAAATAAAGCAGCTCTTCCCTAGATGGAGAGCTGTGCTACTCTTCAGGTATTAATGTGATATCAGGCAAAAACTTAGTCTTGTTTCATGTAGAACATGCTGGATTCTGCACTTGATCTTAGCCAAAAGACCGAGAAGCTATACATGCTGGATTCTAATCTGTCAACTGCTTAACATGATTAATAGGAATCACACCTAATAACATGATATTGACATACAATGCAAACACAACATTGTTTTTAAAATAGTCCTTTTATTTTCAAACAAGCTATGGAATAACAAAAAATACAACACGATGTATTAATTTTTTCTTTTGGGTTTCTTGAAGTTTTTTGTGGAGGTAAGAGGTGAAAATCCTTAGTTCACTTTGCTGTTTTGTGTGATTAATATTGAACACAAAAATGTTCCTCCCTTGATTAATGCCTCCAGAGTGTTATGTAGAGTATAGTAGAAGGAAAAAAATCTAAAGATATCAGAGTATATATATATATTATTTGATAAGAAAGGTTGAAATAATAATGTGTTAATTATAATTTCTTATTACTAATAGCATTTATTAATATATGACTGTTGCCAAGAACTGTACATAAATTACATAAATTAAGACACATTTTCTCTGGCTTTTATATGATTTGCGTTAAACAGTGGAAAGGTATAAAGTGGGAATAATGATGAAATATCTATATGGTTCTCCTATAACAAATAGGAAAAATATTTCCTTAAAACCACTTTAATAGCAATTGAACAGAACTAGTAATAGAAAGTTTCTGAGACTAAAATTTAGGGTCCAAAAATTTAGTGCTTTGTGTATAGTCTGAATATTGCCTTATTTGAGATTATACAAAAGATAATTGAGGCATCATCTAGCTTATAAGGGAAGATTCCTTACATTCCTTTCACATTTTTTTCAAATTTCAAGAGATAGGTTGATGTTTGCCTTCTTTTAGCAGAAAAAGTATAAACTAAAGTAAGGGTGTGATCAAGTGTTGTGAAGAATGAACTTGTTGGGTCCTGAAAGGAGGGATTCCTGAGCACACAATCAGAAGTATGCTACGAGTACAGTCAAGTATTTCTTAGTATTTCTCTCTCTCTCTCTTTTTTTTTTTTTGTTTTGTTTTGTTTTTGGGTCACACCCGGCAGTGCTCAGGGGTTATTCCTGGCTTCAAGCTCAGAAATTATTCCTGGCAAGCACGGGGGACCATATGGGACGCCGGGATTTGAACCGATCGATGACCTTCTCTGCATGAAGGTCCATGCTATCTCCATGCTATCTCTCCGGGCCCCAGTATTTCTCTCTTACCTCCCAGATTTTTCACCTGTCTTTCGTCCTCTCATACACTCATTCTGATTTCCCATTGTTCCTTTCTCCACTCGCATAGTTTACTACAAACTAAAACACTTTAATTCACCAAGTTCAGAATTCTCTGCATCTCATTGAAATTTCTCATGTTTGGAGGAAAGTTAGTTAATTCATTAATTTGGTCTCTGATAGAAAACATTAAATGGAATATTTTCATTAGCCAAAAATTATTATAGCCAGCTTAGTACCTTGAAATATTCGATTTAGACATGTTGTGTCCAGTTTATTTTTCATGAAGATTAATGTAGATAGAATATAAAGAAAATATGTATCACAGCAATGTAATATCACGAAGAACTTTCAGTAAATTAGGATTAGTAAGTTTTTGTTGTAGACAGTCTGTGATTTTGTAATTATCAGTCATGCCCCTTGGGTATGTTTCTCGATCTTTATGTAGGAGTTTTAAGCTAAAAAACATTGAAATGCATGCTCTTATGACAATTTGTTCAACTACCAAAGAAATGGGAGATTATTAATATCATTGAATAGAAGCTGATAATATATTTTAAAAAGAAAACCCACATTAAGAATTCAGCAATAAATTGTTGTCTAGAGCATTTCAGTTGCACACACTCTCTGATAATATCGAATATATTAAAGGCCATTTGTAAAGTTTTCATATCTTGATTTATTCTAGTCTGGGATTGCTTTCTGAAGGAATAATCTCATTTATGATATTGCCTTTTTAAGATGTAGCAGCATTATACAGGAAGATAAATTTGCACTGCTTGCTAAATGCAAATGATGACTATTTGAAGAAATAGTTTCAAGGCTTTATTTTATTCAGATATATAGATATTCTCATATCTTTAAGAGTAACAGATAGTAGCAATAAATAAATTTAGTTGACCTGAGGGATAAAATATAGAATATTATGTGAAGGAGAATAGCATCTCAACAGTATCTCACTAGAATATAACATCTATCTGCTATTTTATCCATGTGGTTAAAAATAGTCACTTTAAGAATCTCAAATTGTCTTGAAAATTACTATACATAGAATCTATTTGAAGAGTTGAAATAAAATGGAAGACTAAAAACTAGTTTTCAGTCGAGGCTCAAAGTCCATAGACATATTAAGGAGAATACGATAATAGTTGGCCAGTTTGCCTAAAAAGCCCATATGATTTTTGCATTTATACTCAGCAAGTGCTTATCATTTTCTAGAGAGCTTTGAAAATGACCTATACATTTTTGTCCTTTTAAGGAGTAGAAATCTAGGTGAAGGAAATTCTTAGAAAAGTGCTATGCCATTTTAAAACTTTTTCAGTAAATGCCATTGTAGAAATCACTCTTAAAGCTTTTAAATTCTAGGCACTTTCACATATTCTATATGTTTTATGTCAAAAGAACAAAAATCTTAGCTCTTTAAAATTTACAACTGATTGTTACCTTTGAACTGAAATGGGATATGGTTGCCATTATTTTATCACTCTCTCTCTCACAATTATGAGACTCTACCTATGAGCCCAGACAGTATGAGATGTTCTCATTACAACATTCCTGGAAGTCGCTAAAAATGGATGACAGCAGTGAAGATAAAACCTATAGACCAGGCCAACCTTACATTGATGCGTGTATATGTCAATTTATATGTATATGTGCTTACATATACACACATATACATATAAATTTGGTGGGAAAATTATGTAATTATACATGCCCAACATTCAAATGACTCACAAGAAACCAATCTTCTTTAAAACTTAAGATATAATGCTGAATCCAACATCTCTAGTATGGGTTATTATAAAACTTCCTGATTGGATACCATGCTATTTGCTTTGCCATAGTTTGTTCTCAGTTTTGTAAGTATAAATCAAATAATCTTATTTTTCCTAATACTATAGCAATATAAAATTATGTATAGATGTTGATTTAAAGTAATGCATTCAACATTTATAAAATGTTTAAACCTTGGTCACTTCAATAAAAATATATTTTAAAAATAAAACCATAAATTCACTCTTAATTTAGATTAAAAGTTTTAAGACCTTTTAATTATTTCTATGATTTACATGACCAGGACCTGGACCATTACTCTGACTTATTTCCTAATTATCTTCTTTTACTTCTGTCATATTAGCCACAGTGTTAGTCCCAGAACATACAATGCAGGATTGACACTATATCATAGTTAATGATATAGTGTCACCTGAAATAAACTTTTTACAGATGCCGTTATGGCACTGATTATTTAACGATTTAGTCAGAATCTTATTTACTTATTCTCATGTCTGTTCATCCCATTTGGGCATGCACTACATTGGTCACCCTCCTTTTCTAATTAACACTCATCCTTAAAATTTTAAATTTCCCATCACTGATTAATTTATCTTTTTTTTTCTCACTCATACCATTAATCTTTGTACTTCTAAGATTGTCTTTTAACTAGAAAATAAATTTTATCTAAATGTTGCCAGGATGGTGCTTTATACATGACTTTATATCCATCACCAGATGTAAATAATATATAATTATTTGTCAATTATTGAACTCATTTTAATGACCTTTTGAGTTAATGACAGTTATGTTCACAAGGATTCCTAGAAGTGAAGGTATGAACTAGATATTGAGATAATCTTAAGAAATACAACTTTTATTTTATTTCTCATCTAGTTTGAAGGCTTGCTAGTTGAGGCTTAAAATAATAGGTATATCAATACAGAGTTAATTCAACCTCATGTCTATATATGAAAGACCCGACATCCAATCTTCAACCCTGTATGCTAACCATAGCACCTTAATTGTGAGCCTGGTAACCCTGAATCCACCAGCACTGTGATATAGTGTGGAACCTATAAAAAGTCATTGACATGATAGGTATTGAAACATGTTTATATTAAGGCTGGGGTGATATTACAGTGGGTAGGGTGCTTACTTTGCAAGCCACCTACCTAGGTTCAATCTCCAGCAGCATACATAAACCCATGAGGCCCATCAGGAGTGCTCTTGAAATGCTGAGTCAGAAATAAGTCCCAAGCCTTCTGGATGTGACCTAAAAACAAAACCTAAAGATCTTTTTTTTCTTTTTCAGAAATTTTCTTTGAAAACTAAGAAATGAGAACTAAAAATGAAAGACAGAACAGAAAATGCCTTAGTTACGTCACTTGATACTGAAATGTATTTAAAATACTGATTACTTTCTTTTTTTAATTAATATCTTTATTTAAACACCTTGATTACAAATACAATTGTAGTTGGGTTTTAGTCATGTAAAGAATACCCTCCTTCAGCAGTGCAATATTTCCATCGCCAATGTCCCAAATCTCCTTCCTTAACAAGTGTGAACACACATACTTTCCCAAAAGTACTTTTCCAAAAGTCTTTTGTGAATTAGGTAAGCATTTCTTTACTGGTTTCCCTATTCCAAAGATTATAACATTACATTTAGAAAGATGACTTGTGGTAAATATTATTGTCTTCTTTGAAAAATGTTTCTTGGTGATTCAAAAATATTTTGATACTGTTTCTAAAGCTCATTATTTAATATTAATGTGTTTCTCTTTGGGGAACGAGGAAAAATGAATGGCAATTTTCCGTATGGGTTTTGGTTCCTTCCTTTGGCTTTTCAGTATTTAGAGGTGTCAGTATGAAGAATTAATGGTGCTTAAAAAAATAAGCAGAGACTTAATCTTCATTGCTCCTGATTTGGTATTTCACCAGTTTCAAAATACCTAATGCTGAAAATGAAATGCTACATTAGACCTAAAGCTCAGTGGTTTGCAATTTGCTGTGAAAAGCAGACTTTTAGTTTTCAGGATTAGGCTAAGATCCAGAGAATAAAGGAACAGAGAAAATGAGAAAAATAGAGCTCAGAGGGAAAAAATAATGGGATAAAATAGTACAATTAATAAATTTTAAACCAAAGGCATAGATACCTAAAATTAGAACTAAATGCATTTGATCAAAGGCAAATAAGTGACTTAAAGAGGAAAATAATTTAATAGATGTTTCTACTTATTAAAATAATCTCTAAAATACTTAAATGTAAAAAATTGAGCTGGGAAGGATCAAGAAAATTGTGCCTAAAAATCTATATCAGCTTACCAATGTTAACAACGTGGTTTTATTTTAAAAGAACATACAGTGAAGTGGCAAGATGGTTAGTACTAGAATTGAAGAACTTGTCTTGCATCCCTGTCACCTCCAAGAGTCATCTCTGAGCACTGAGCCAAAGTAGTACCTGAGCACTGCCATGGTGACCCCAACTCTCCCACAAAAAAAGAATGTATAGCAAATTATTTACAATATCTACTCAAGCCTATAAAACTATGCTTGAAGAATGCAAATCAGTATCTTTACTTTTATTTTGATGTTCAATAGGCAGTATATTTTTACCATGGTTTCATTTTATAATAATAAACATTAAAATACATGCCTCCTCTACATAAACTCAGTATACATTAAAGAAGTCAAGAGATGGGTTGTAGTTACCAAAAGATTTAGCTCACAAAATGTCACTGCAGGCAGAAGAATGGCTAAGAAGAAAGTACTCTTCACACAGTTATTTATCTAGAGTAATTAAATTTATTACTTTTTATTCCTTCAGGTAGATGAGTACTAAATCAGTAGTCACTTTGGTAAGTCTGAGGGGAACTTTCGTAGAAGGCAGAATCAAAAGATAACAAGCTAGATGGACATTCTCCATTGACACACTATATCAGATCAATCAAATGCTACAACTGTTTCCTTGCCAGGCCGACTAAAAATACCTACCTATGGAGTTGTGAAATAAAACTGATTACATAAAAAAAAATTTTTTTTTTGGTTTTTGGGTCACACTCAGCAGTGCTCAGGGGTCACTCCTGGCTCCATGCTCAGAAATTGCTTCTGGCATATGGGGGACCATATGGGGCACCGGGATTCCAACCAACGACCTTTTGCATGAAAGGCAAGCGCCTTACCTCCATGCTATCTCCTGGGCCCCACATAAAATATTTTATTACATAAACTAATCATGTATGTAAGCAGTAATGATGTTTATCTTTTTAAAAAGTGGCTATAGTTATTTAAAATAAAGGAATTTGCATCTTGTAGGAATCAAAGATATCTTAATATAAAAAGAACAAAATAAGATCCAATCTTTGGTAATCATATAATTTTTAGGTACATTGATTGACTTAGTTTCATTTTTTATAAGCCAGGGGTTTGTATTTCTACCTTTCAAGTTTCTTTGAATGAACTTGAAATTAGGGATATAAGATAAAAAAAAAGTTTCTGGTGTGATTAGGAATCAGAGAGATTGGTTTGTATATATTTAATTGTTTTTCTATAGGACATAACCCCCTATGTTTGTCACTTTCTTGTGAAGCAGCATAGTACTATGTATAAAAGCAAGGATTCTAATGCCAGACGCTATGTACTTTAATGCCACTGCTACAATGGCATTTGCTTATTCATAAGATATATGTCGCTTAGGCACTGCACAATGTACCATTGCTATATCAAGACTGGAGTACAGCAAAAAACAAAGTTGATGCCCTCATAAGGTCTCCTTCTAAGACCAAAGAATAAAGGGTAAACACAATGACTAAGTAAATTATACAACATTAGAAGGAGATAAATGCTATCTAATAGAGGCAGAGAGGAAGAATAGAAGAGATGAAAGAGATGGAGTAGGAAGAAGTACAGTTGATGAAGTAATAGATTCAATCAATAGGACTGAAATTTCAAATTTTAAGTATAAATTACCTAATTTAAAACCATACTGGTTACTTAATTTCCCTAACCTCATTTTTTTTCATCTGTAACATGTGAGAAATAAGTAGATATTTATGTAAAGTTAACTTAAAACATGTCCTGGAACATTTATAATTCAGCAGATTTGGGAATTACCATCACCACTATCAACATTATTATTATCTTTATTATTATTAATATAACAATAAAATAGTACCATGTAAAATCACCCCATGTTATCTTATTTCCAAACCCAGAAAAAGAGTCTAAAGAGTTACTGCACAAAATAATCCAGACCAGGGTGAGGGTGAAAAACGTGTAGTCTGGCAATCTTCTACCTCATATGAAGAGCCAGCTGCCTGCCAGAACTGTCATTTTTAAAAGGAGTTCAGAGACCACTCTCAGGTGGTATAGTAAGGACAGTGTAAGGGCAGATAGCTCAGACTAACCTGAGCCTATCCCACCCAGGTTTACATATAAGACATCTTTGTTTTAGGTGAAACCAAGTTTTAAACAGATAAGAAGAAACCAGACCTGATATTTGGTGTAAAACAAGGTATAATCTAACAGTACCTCTGCAGCCTAATGAATTGACTAAAGTCTATGAACTTAATTGGTTTTAGATCATCCTAATCATTAAATTTTTATTCTTTTATAAACCTAGAATCTTTCTAAAAATTTTCCTAACAATAATCTAGATAGGGGACCCGGCGCTGGCGCTGGAGCTAAGGTACCTGGGCTAACCTAGGACGGACCGTGGTTCGATCCCCCGGTTCCCCATATGGTCCCCCGTGCCTGCCAGGAGCGATTTCTGAGCATGGAGCCAGGAGTAACCCCTGAGCACTGCCGGGTGTGAGCCAAAAAACAAAACAAAACAAAACAAAAAACAAAAAAAAAACAAAAAAAAAAAC
>PVKC010046830.1:0-11166 GCA_004027635.1 Crocidura indochinensis | reverse complement strand
GCAAAGAAAAGGACACACACACACACACCCACAAACACACACGCAAAAGAAAGGACCAGGATGTACTCTGAGAAAGGGGGTTCTCTTCTCTTTGTGGAAGGGGTAGCAGAGTGGGGATTCATGGAAACATTGTGGACCCAGGAGTCAAGCCAACTTCGTGCAAGTTCTAGTCATTAGTTGTGTAATTTGGGGTGTTGTCACCTCTGAACCTTAGTTCTTCTAGCCTGCTAAAAAAAAAAAAAATGAACAGTGGCAGAGAAGGCGTGGACAGTCGCACAGTGCCCCTGAACTTTGGATTCAGAGAGACTTCGTGTCAGATGTGGGCTCCAATATAGCAACAGCTGTAGAGTTTGGGGGTAGTTGGCCTGTTTCCTATTCCAGAATGGAGCAGAATAATGCTCAGCAAAATGTGCTGAGGGTCACAGGGTCCTGAGTTTGAAGGTACTTCATAAAGAAGAAAAAAATGGAGACCCAAAAGGTGCTTGCTGCATGCAGAGAGGCAACCCTGGGCTGTAGTTGGAAGTTTGTTCTCTTTGTAGCCCTTGGGCAAGTTACTTTTCAAGAAAAGGCATTCCTTGTGTTGACATCCATCTGGTGGTAAGGTTCTTGTAGGAATTGTGAATATTACAGGCTTGTGTGAGCCATAGGTGGTGGGCTGATGCTAGTCTGTTTCTATGGCAAGCGTGGCAGAATTGTACCTCCCAGGAATGTGGTTGAAGGATCCTTTGACCTTTTGGAAAGGGCCTTGAAGAGCCATCTCAGGCACCTGACCTGAATTCTAGATCAGCCATTGACAGATTTTTATATCCTCAAAAGGCAAAGAAAGTAAAGATTTTGCACATGTCTGCCACTGCATTATAAAAGCAGCACTTAGCAGTAATTAGGGAATGGAGTTGGCTGTGTTCCAGTAAATCCCAAACTTAGAAGAATTGGTGCCTGGCCTGTGAGTTAATTTGCAGAGCCCTGCTGTTCACATTCTTTCTTTTTCTTTTTCTTCTTTTTGATTTTTGGGTCACACCCAGCGGTGCTCAGGGGTTCTCCTGACTCTGCACTCAGAATTCAGTCCTGGCAGACTCGGGGACCATATGGGATGCTGGGAATCAAACTCCAATTCGTCCTGGGTTAGCCTCATGCAAGGCAAACACTCTATGGCTGTGTTTTCTCTCAGGCCGCTCACATTCTTCTTTCTGTTTCTTTATTATATCACTTAGGGAAGTACCTTTGGCAGGGGTTTGGGTTTTGGACCACAGCTGACTGTGCTCCAAGGTTACTTCTCACTCTGTACTCACTAATTACTCATGGTGGGCTCAGGGCATCATATGGGTTGCCAGGGATCAAATCTGGGTCAGCCACATACTAGGCAAACGACCTTTGTGCTGTACAATCATTCAGGCCCCAGGGCAAGTGCCTTAACTTCTTATTCCTCCTTTCTAAGAGGCAGCCTCAGAGGACGTGCAATGCACATGAAATCACTGCCATGCACATACATGAAAGGGAGTAATTGTCTTGTGTGCTCTGGAAAGATGGTTTGTTTTTGAAAAGACCCTGAGGGTTCTGGAATCTGGGTCTTGCCAAATCACTTGTCCAGTACATTTCCATTTGTGATTTTCCCCTCCCCGCAGATCCTGGGCTTTTCCACCCCCCCAGGCCGGCTCTCCATGATGTCCTTCGTTCTCAATGCCCTTACCTGGTGAGTATCACTGGTTTTGCTCACCAGTTTGGGGGAACTTTTCCCTGAAACTAACTTCTTAAACTTGGACTTGAGACAGGCTTTGGCACTTGCTCTGAAGCATTGTGGGTGGTAGAGGCTAATTCTGGGATGGGTTCCATCAGGGGGCTCCTTCTATCACTGATTTTTACTTAGTTGGAAAATTCTGTATCCCTCTGCATGCAGCCTTTCTTTCTTAGATCACTTCCCTGAATGGGATCAGAAGTCAGGAGATCTGGTTGTATTCTTGGTCCACTTTTCCATTAGCCAAATTCTTCGAGTTTGGATCACATTAAAGCTCACACTCAACCATGGTTGGTCTTAGAAAGGCAGTTTAGCACAGTGAGTGGGAACTGCTTCTGTTTCTGGAGGCCGATCGATACACTTGCCTTTGAATTTCAACTTTACCAGTTACCTACCTACTGTGGTTGTTAAGTCTAAGCCCATTTCCTCATTAGTAAAATGAGGCTAATAGTATTACCTGCCTCTCAGGGATGACTGTCAAGGGATTTAACTCACAGGCTACACCTAGAATAGCTTCATTCTTGCTCTGGACAGTTGAGATTGAAAATGGACAAAAAAAAAAAAAACTTAAAAGGGACCCAGGAGATAGCATGGAGGCATGGAGGTAAGGCGCAATTTCTGAGCATGGAGCCAGGAGTAACCCCTGAGCACTGCCGGGTGTGACCCAAAAACCGAAAAAAAAAAAAAAAAAAAAAAAAAAAGAAAATGGAGAGACTGGGCCCGGAGAGATAGTACAGCGGCGTTTGCCTTGCAAGCAGCCGATCCAGGACCTAAGGTGGTTGGTTTAAATCCCGGTGTCCCATACAGTTCCCTGTGCCTGCCAGGAGCTATTCCTGAGCAGACAGCCAGGAGTATCCCCTGAGCACCGCTGGCTGTGGCTCAAAAACAAAAAACAAACAAACAGACAAACAAATCGAGAGACTGACTTGGACCTAAATTGACTCCCACAGATAAATGTCAGGTCATGAATGATATTTAAAATAGTTTTCACTTTACTGAAAATTAAAGTATCTAATATTAAGTAATAGGCTTTGTCTTTTGAAAATGGATGGGAAGAGCAGTTGATTTTAGACCATGTTCTACCCTAATGGTTTGCCCAGATGTAGTTAATAGACTGTGTGTGCTTCAGGGTGTCACAATCCTCCTCTAAACCCTGGACACTTTCCATATGTCACCAAGTTTGTGCTTTGTTCCTCTTGCCAGAGTCCTCTATGCATCTGATTTTTATAAATTTTGCTTAATATTTTTCTTACTTGCTTCTGACCACTGTGCTGTCATCTTAAATAGTTCCTGCTTCTACACCCCCCAAAAAATCAATCTAAGATCAGGACAACCCAGTGACAACTCACTGCTGTCCTCTCCCCACAGTGCCCTGGGCTTGCTGTACTTCATCCGGCGAGGGAAGCAGTGCCTGGATTTCACTGTCACTGTCCATTTCTTTCACCTCCTGGGCTGCTGGTTCTACAGCTCCCGCTTCCCCTCAGCGCTGACCTGGTGGCTGGTCCAGGTCGTTTGCATTGCGCTCATGGCTGTCATCGGGGAGTACCTGTGCATGCGGACGGAGCTCAAGGAGATCCCTCTCAATTCAGCCCCCAAGTCCAATGTCTAGATCCGGGTTCTGTGGATGCTCTGCTGCAATTTGGCCCCGCACAACATGTTGGGCTGCTCAGACCCTACATCTAAGGTCCAACCCAGGTGTGAGTGAAGCCTTGGGTGTGGGAGATGCTGTGAAAGTCTGTGAAGAAGGTTGACAGGATTGCAGCTGCAAGGAAAGCCTGTCGGCTGGAGTCTTTTCTGTGAGATCAGCAAGGGGACCTCTTTCTGGAGAGTAGCAGTACTGCAACCATGGTGCTTTTGAGCCACCATACCTGTCACCAGCCTGTTATTCTAAGAAAGGAAAAAAAAAATCAAGGATGTCTGATTGGAGCAAACCACTCATCCAGCCATCTGTCTTATCTTCCTGGGACAGCTGTTCCCTTGGCCGTGTTGCCGAAGCACAGCTGCTCTGTCTGGAGAAGCACTTGGTGTCTGGATCTGTAGCCACAGAAGGAGATATAGGTGCAAAGCCACTGTCGGGGAGAGGGCAGCAGATGGAGGCACCCGCACAAAGAAGCGCACCTTCTGAGTGCCGCTGCGCTGTGCACGCATCCCTAAGCTCAGGCCTGACTTCTACCTGGTCCCCACCCTGCTGCCAGTGTTCAATGTAGCAAGTCAGAGGACAAACCCCCCTTCCTCCCCCACACCCCCACACCCCACACACACCAGGATCCCAGCGCTGCTTCCCATCTTCCTGGTCATCGAGTCACTGCCTGTTTTCTAGGAACCACCTGGCACCCTGCTCCTGCTGGACACCTCAGGGGCCCTGGTTCCTTTTTCCTGCCTTACCTGGGACCCTGCACTGGGAAGAATTGCCTGTCTTCCCAGTTCTGGCTGTTGTTTTCCCAGAGAGCTAGGAATATGCTGCTAATAATTATCCTTGGGACAGTGTATCCTCTGTGAGGGGCTTGCAGCTGCCCATCCTTTGTACATAAATACAGTATTTTCCACACTGTGGCCTGTTCTTACTTTGTGATATATGATGGAGTCTTTGAATGAAGACACAGCCAGTCTGTGTGGAGAGTGTGCAGAGTGGTAAAGCTGAATTATTAGACCACTTTTTCCTTTCAGAGACCCCAGATTATTCCCTGGTTAAAAGACTCCTGTGGCTCAACCCTCTATCCGCACTGTGAGTCTTGGCAGGACGCTGGTCCTGGTTCCTGTTCCACTTGCCAGCAGCTTCTTCACGGGCCCTGCAGAGAACACTGCCTGGATAAAAGCAGACATGGAAACCATCTGCCATCCTCTTTGGTTCCTCGGGAGCCTGCCTAGCTTTCAGTGTGAGAGCAACACAGATGAGAGAGAGGTTTTAGGGATTCTGTAGGAAAACTTAGTGATAGGAATGGGCCCTTGCTGATGGGATGAGACTGAAGAATGAGCATGCCCAGGTCGAGATGGAGATGTACCAGAGTGAGAGACCTTACCATCTAGGGTGCTCAGAACCTGCCTGCAAAAAGCAACTGTTGACCTGGACACATCTTTTTATTCGTTTTGCTTTGGGGTTATACCCAGTGGTGTTCAGAGTTATTCCTGACTTACGATTTACTTCTGGCAGTACATAAGGCACTATATGGGACGCTGGGGATCATACCTGGATCTGCCATATGCAAGGCAAGCACCTTACCTACCCACTGTGTACTATATCCCTGGACCTTGGACTTGATAAAAAAAAAAAAAGGGCCCCAGCTGTGCTAGCACACTTGGCTCTGGTTTCTCTCTCTCTCTCTCTCTCTCTCTCTCTCTCTCTCTCTCTCTCTCTCTCTCTCTCTCTCTCTCTCTCTCTCTCTCTCACACACACACAAACACACACACTCACACACTCTCTCACCCCTGGCATGTGTGCCCTGTGGGACAGTTCTAGTTACAAAGACTTCTTGGTGTGTGCCTGTTGTGTTGTCATCTAGGGAGGAGCATGGGAAGACATACTTATCCCAAGGGTGCTTCTCACCTGTTTCTAGGTAACTGTTCTGATCTGGGCCCATTAGGCTGGGGTGGCATTTACAGACAGGCCAGATGGGAAGCTCCAGTGCCCTGCCTCTTTAGTACTTTTTGAATTTGGGTGAAGCAGCCTAAAAGGAACCATCTTTTTTATAATGCTGAGTTGTGGGGGGGATAAAAGAATATGGGGTCCACTGTGATTTTTTGAGGAGGCCACACCCATTGACACTCAGGGGTTACTCCTGGCTATTTCCTCAGAAATCGCCCCTGGCTTGAGGGGACCATATGGGATGCCAGGGGATTGAACAGAAGTTCGTCCTAGGCTAGTGCTTGCAAGGCAGACACCACCACGCCGCCCCACCCACTACCCCCCTCGTGATTTTTATAATCTGTAGAGGAACAGTGAAAACAATGTCCAGAGGCAGGCTGCAGAGGACCTTGGGTAATGGCAAGTGACATGTGATACTGGTAATAAATAGCATTTATTGAGCATTAGAAGATAGCAGCAGGCAGCTTAGGGCCTTGTCTTATCTGTGCTTATTTGTTGCTCTTTATCCTTTCATGTACTTCTGAGGATCTGGCTCAGCTCAGTGCTAGAGCACTTTCTTGCATATGCAAGGTCCTGGTTTAACCCTCCCTGCTCTGCAAAAGTAAAGAGAGACAAAAATACAGCAACCCTCTGAAGCAGGAAATGCTATATCTGAATCTTATAGGTGAGAAATGTAAAGAATTTATTTAGGGTCATATGACAGGCACTGGGAGAGCCAGGACTTGTGTTCTGGCAGAGATATCAGGGAATATGTTCTAGAGGTTAATTAGTAAAGGATGTGTCTGTTCATCCCCGTGAAGCAGTCTTAACATACTTTTTTTTTTTTTTTTTGGTTTTTGGGTCACACCTGGCAGGCTCAGGAGACCATATGGGATGCCGGGATTCGAGCCACCATGCAAGACAAACTCCATGCTATCTCTCTGGCCCCATCATACTTTTTCTTAACCTATCCAAGGGCCTTAACTACTAAAGACGGTTGGATCCTTCATACCACATGGTACCTCTCAATCACTGGGTAAATAAGCCCAGCAGTAAGCCTTGAGTGCCAAGTAGGTGTGGCCAGAGTAGCTTGGGTGATCTCTGGTCTTTCAAGGTCTGAAGCACTGCATCCTTGTTCCCTTTCATCAAATCACTGGTGGTTTGGCCAAGAATTATCAGAAGTCTGGGCCTCCTAATACTGCTTGGAAGTAACACCCAATACTAAGGACTTCTAATGCTATACACCACTAGCTTTGTTTGTTTTGTTTGGGGATCACAACTGGTGGTGGTGCTCAGTGCTTACTATTGGCTCTGCAGTCTGGGATCACCCCTGGCACCTTATGTGATGCCAGAAATTGAACACACGTTCACATGCTATACTATTGCTCCAGTCCCTAGGCACCACTTTTTTTCTGAGAGAAAGATTGATCTGCAGTGCAGTAGTAGAGGATAAAGGAAAGTGATTGACTCTTCACTTATCATTGAGCTGGTAGATCTTGACTTTCTGGGGTTCTGAAGTCTGAACCTTGATTCATGCCATTCCCTACTTCATTCATCGCTATATGGAGAGAGATTAGAATGCAGAGTTGGTGCCCTGAATAGGGCATAAAGAAGCGAGGGAGGGGCATGGGAAGGGATGCTTATCCCAAGGGTGCTTTTCATCTGTTTGTAGGTAACTCTTGTGATTTGGGCCCATTAGGCTGGAGTGGTATTTGCAGACAGACCAGAGAGGAAGCTCCATCGCCCTGAAGGCCTCTGATACACACCTCAGACAGGCTTCTGAACTCATGGTAAACAATTCAGCCACTCTCCCATCCAGAAAGCTGATGGTTAGTGCTTAGACACTGGCCTACCCCAGAGGTGGAAGTGGCTTCAGGTCAAGAGTCCAAGGAGACAGGAAACCGAGACTACTGGGTTTGGGTAAAAAGCTTGAAATGTGGCAGACCATCTAGGGAAATTGGGTGGTGGAGGAACATAGACCTTGGTAGAGTGTGGGAGGTAGGGAAGATGTGAGTGGAGGTAGGGAAGAAGTGCAGGAACCTTTATCCCCTTATGCAGGTCACTACTGAGGAGGAGTGTGCAGGGTATGAGTTCAAGAGACGGGTTTTTGGCTTTTTTTTTTTAATCATACCAGGTGGTGCTCATGTCTTGTTCTTGGTTCTGCACTCAGGGGTCACTTCTGCCAGATTTGGGACCTTATAGAATGCTAAGATCAAATCCAGATCAGCTACTTGTAAGGCAAATGCCCTGCCCTAAAGCTTTAGGGGGGGATAGCTGTAGGGAGATACAGTTATCATCTGTGTGGTAGCTATCATATCTATCATATGCAATCATTTGTGCATTCATTTTGCACATTTTCACTCATTTGTGAGGATATAAAAACAAGATAGTATGATAATTCCCAGACAGTAGAAACAAGGGCCAGCAGGACTAGTCCATGGTTGGAAGCTTGCCACAAAAAGCAGGAGAGTGCAGTTAGAGCAGAGAAAGGACCACTTTAACAATGATAGTTGGACTTGAATACTCTGTACAAGAACTGGGTGCTGAAAAGAGGTAAAGTAAAGGCATGACAGCCCTTCAGTAACAGTATTGCAGATCACACTATGAGAGGAGGGAAGGGGAGAGGAGAGAATAAGAGGGATTGAGAGAAAAAAAAAAAAAAAAAAGGGGCCGGGTGGTGGCGCTGGAGGTAAGGTGCCTGCCTTACCGCGCTATCTTTGGACGGACCGCGGTTCGATCCCCCGTGCCCCATATGGTCCCCCAGGCCAGGGGCGACTTCTGAGCGCATAGCCAGGAGTAACCCCTGAGCGTCACTGGGTGTGTCCCAAAAAACCAAAAAAAAAAAAAAAAAAAGAGGGATTGAGAGAGAGACTGGCACAGTGGCAAACAGGGTGACGGATGGTGGGAGGTAAACTGAAGATATTGGTAGTAGGAAATGTGCTCTGGAAGGGTGTTGTATATTGTATGACTCCAACTCAGTCATGAATAACTTTTCAACTATCTCACAATGATTCAATTAAAGAATTTATTTTGATTTTATTGTTATTTTTTATTTATTTATTTATTTATTTTTTTTGGTTTTTGGGTCACACCCGGCAGTGCTCAGGGGTTACTCCTGGCTCCATGCTCAGAAATTGCTCCTGGCAGGCACGGGGGACCATATGGGGCACCGGGATTTGAACCGATGACCTTTTGCATGAAAGGCAAACGCCTTACCTCCATGCTATCTCCCGGGCCCCATTATTGTTATTTTTTTTTAAAAGCTATACTGTGCCTGAGCTGGGGTGGGGGGCTTTCCACCTTAGCGCTCTTCCCTAGTCTGAAACTCTCAGCCCTGTCCCAACTCCCAGCAGAAGGGCCTGCCTCTAGGAAATCTGCTTTCTACTTGCTGGCTTCTGAAGGTGGGTGCTTCCTAGGCAGCTACAGACTGGATGGGTATGGATGGGTGACTGGTGGACCAGGGCTAGACCTGGCTCCCCACTCTGTAGTAGCTCTGCACCCGACTTCCAGTGACCTCATAGAGCGCTGGCCAAAGTGGTGGAGGGGTGTAGCTGGGTGGCTCTGGGCCAGAGGTGCCAAACATCAGGGTGTCGCCCTGATCCAGCCTCCAGGCTGACTCCCCACTGAACAAACAGGCAAAGGCGGCCGTCGCGTCTCCAATGCCATATGGGACATTTATTCATTCATCCTCTAGGCATGTGCCCTCCCATCCCTCCCCTTCTGCCGGTCGGTCGCCGAATCCAAGAATCCTCGCCTTCACCGCTGCTCCCTTGGGGTCTCGGGCCCTGGGTCACACCACCACCTGCGAGCAGACACCGCAGGGTTGCGCTGCAGCTGTACCACTGCCAGGGGGCGCTGCTGTCTGGCTGATTTTGTCCAAGGGGAAAGGAAACCCTTCCCTTTCCGGGGGACCCGCAGGCGCCTCACCACTCCCTTCCTTGGAACCTCAGAGTCCTCGAGGATGGGCTGGAAGATTTGTCCTTTCCTTCCCGCGCCACCCTCTTCCCTTCTCACGTGTGCTCCAAATAAAAAATTGTGTCTTTTGGACCACTAAAGGGTTCATTGCTAAAGGGTTCATTACTTCTGACTCTGATTGAGGAATCACTCCTAGTGGGCATGGGGGACCACATAAGATGCCAAGGATCGATCGACCCCAGGGATTGCCACGTGCAAGGCAATTGCCCTACCTGCTATATGTTCTCTCTGATCCCTGTTCAGAATAGATCTTACTAGTAACAAGGAAAGTGAGAGCGGCAGGGATGTTCAACTCATGCCTTTTGGAAGCCCCTCAACTTGCTTACTCAAATCACTGCCCACCGGATCCCAGCAGTAGCTGTGCTCAGTGCTTGCCACCTCGGAATGACTTTTGTGCCTCTGTGAGGTGTCCCAGCACTGCTAGAGTCCCACCCCACCCCTGCCTAGGCTCCGGATGCCCAGCCCTGCCCTCTGACTCTGGCCGGACATGGCCTTGTCCTACCCTGTATGGATGGTACATAGGCAGCTCAATGGAGCAGGAGCGGGTGCAGCATCGGTTGACCCAGCGCCACCTGGAAGACCTGCACATCACCCGCGGCCCCGGGAGGTGTATTCGCGTGGGCAGCCCCGCATACCACAGCCACTGGCTCTCTGCGGCCTGCTTCTTCATGTCCCCAATGGATGTTCTGTGTTGGCTGGTCTTCAAGAAGACAACTGTGGGACTCCTGGTGGGAGGTCGACTCTGTTCAGCTCTGCTAGGGCAGGTGGTCAGGCTCTGGCCTACCAGGGCCTCGGTGGCATTTGTCTCTACCGGCTCTGCCTGTTTTTCTCGAGGCTTGGCAGCAAATGGCCACTTTGTCTTGGTCCTCTCCCTCAGCCTCAACCTGAGCGTTGACCTCTCCCTCTCTTCAGGCTTCCTTGCAGATTTATCTGCCTCCAGCTTCTGCCTATTCTGGGAGTTCCCAGCCTCCTGAGACTCTCTGTCATTGCATCTTACCATCTTGAAGACCTCACTGTGTCTGGCAGGGAGAGAAAGGGCCATCAGTTGTGGACAATAATCTAGGTCGCCCCCTCCCCCGCTCTTTTCTTTTGTGGGGTTCTGGAATCACTCCTCGTGGTGCCCAGGGCTTACTACTGGCTCTGTGCTCAGGGGCCACTCCTGGCGGTGCTCTGGAGACAATATGGAGATAATTCTGGGGATCGAATCCAAGTCAGCAATGTGCAAGGCAAGTTATCCACTGTACTATATCTCAGTCCCCTAGTGCCTATGTTCTTTTTTTTTTTTTTTTTTTTTTTTTTGGTTTTTGGGTCTCACCCGGCAGTGCTCAGGGGTTACTCCTGGCTCCATGCTCAGAAATTGCTCCTGGCAGGCACGGGGGACCATATGGGGCACCGGGATTCGAACCGATGACCTTTTGCATGAAAGGCAAACGCCTTACCTCCATGCTATCTCCCGGGCCCCGCCTATGTTCTTAAACTGGAAGTTTATATCTGAATATGGAGGAATCCATATATAATTAGGTAATAGTAAAAGATTCTTGCACATATAATAGCCAGAAATCATTTTGGAATAGCCATAATTGAGGTATTTTTCTTTTTTTTTTTTGGTGGGTGGACCACACCTAGCAGTGCTCAGGGGATACTCATGGCTATCTGCTCAGGAATAGCTCCTGGCAGGCATGGGGGACCATATGGGATACCGGGATTCGAACCAACCACCTTTGGTCCTGGATCAGCTGCTTGCAAGGCAAATGCCACTGTGCTCTCTCTCCAGGCCTGAATTGAGGTATTTCTGACAGTGCTTGCATTTCTTGGTCAAAATAATGTTTGAGAAGTTCTGCTCTAGTCTAACCCTGACAAGTTTCTGGGCAGCCAGTTTGGGATTCTAAAAATCAGT
>PVKC010046829.1:0-11161 GCA_004027635.1 Crocidura indochinensis | reverse complement strand
AATTTGTTTCGTGGCAATATCCAAATGATTTTCGATTAGTGGCATATAGAGACGTTTTTCGGGACATACTCGGCATGTAAGGATGACTCCGATTTTCAGTTGACTTTTTTCGTTTCAAAAGTCGTCGTCTTATACGCCGGCAAATACGGTGCTGCTATTGGATTTGGTTTGCTGTTTTAGTTAGGATCTTGGTTTCTATTTTCACCAGGGATACATTTTATTTTTCATTTCCTTTATTGTCCTTTATTAGTCCTATATCTATTACTATCCTACCCTCTAATAGGATACTGCTATCCTATCCTTTCTTTATTAGTGGTGTTTCTGTCTGCTTTCAGTATCCGGGTAATGTTTGCTTCTTAACAACTCTTTGAGAGGATTCTTATTTATACTACTTTCAAGAAGAGCCTGGAAAAGATTAAAAATATTTCTTCCTTAATGGTTTGAAAAAACTTGCTAATAAACCCATATTGGTCTGGGCTTTTGTTTGAGGGGGAGGGATTTTTTTTATTACCATTTTAATTTCCTTGACAGTAATTGGTCTGTTCATGTTGTTTCCATTTGTTTCAGACTTAGAAGTTTATAAAAGTCTTAAAACCTGTCCATTTCTTCTCAGTTCTTTAATTTTGTAGAAAATATTTTGAAAACAATCCCTGATGATCCAGTGAATTTCTGTGGCATTTGTTGTGGACATATTCCCTTTCATTTCTGATTTGGTTTATTAGAGACTTCTCTCTTATTTGTGAATCTAGCTAATGGTTGTCAATGTTTTTTTTTTAAAGCAACGCTTGGTTTGTTGATCCTTTAGATTGTTATTTTAGTTTCCACTTTATTGATTTCTTCTCTAAGGTTTATTATTTTGCTTGTTTTGCTTGTTTTGGGTGGCCTTTGTTAGTCTTTTACAGCTATTTAAACTGTGTTGTTAGGTTATTTATTTGGACCCTACCTTGCTGCCTAATTTATACATGCATTTCCATGATTATGACTCTCCCTTAATGCTACTTTTGTTTGTCCAATATTTTCTGGTAACATGTTTCTTTATTCTCATTTATATCTGGAAATTCTTTGATTTATTTTCTGGCTCCATCTTAGACTCACTGGTTGTTCAGTGGTAGGTTGTTTAATTTCCAAGTGTTTGAGTTTTTACTCATTTTGTTTGTGATTAATTTCCGTTTTAAAAGTATTGTGGTTGGGGCCGGGAGGTGGCGCTGAAGGTAAGGTGCTTGCCTTACCGCGCTAGCCTTGGACGACCGCGGTTCGATCCCCCGTGCCCCATATGGTCCCCCAGGCCAGCCAGGGGCGACTTCTGAGCGCATAGCCAGGAGTAACCCCTGAGCGTCACTGGGTGTGGCCCAAAAACCAAAAAAAAAAAAAAAAAGTATTGTGGTATGAGAAGATAGTTGATAAAAATTCTATCTTCTTGATTTTTATGGAGTTTTTTTTGTGACTCAGACTTTTATGTAGTCTATCCATGAGAACTAGAGTAGAAGATGAAGGGATCTATGGAAATGTATTAGGCCCATCTCTTTCATTTATTTCCTTAATACTATTTTTCATTGTACTTTTATTTGTTTTTGTTTGAGGGCTACACTCAGATGTGCTCAAGACATACTCCTAGCTCTGTGCTCATGATCCATTCCTGACAGTTCTCAAGGAACTATATAGGCTGCTCATGATTAGGTCTGAATCAGTTGCATGTAAGGCAAGTGCTCTTCCCACTGTACTAACTTTGTGGCCCAAGCGCCATTTCTTTGTTGACTTTTTGCCTGGTTGATCTATCCAACAGTGATTATCAGTAGTATTGTTTCTTTGAACTCATTAAACAGCCTCATCAAGGTGTCTCTAAAGTCATTATCTGAGAGGTTATACACCTGGTTGGTACTGATAGAAATTATTAGACTATTAGCTCAGCTCATTAATCTTGGTGAGTTTCTCCAAGCCTTCTTCATGGTGTCTGCTATGGTTTTATGTCTGCTTTATAGTTCATCCCAAAGGATTCAGATGAGCATCACTCTTTGTTTTCCTTCCCTGTTGGACCTCTACCAGCAGAAGTTTGCTGTTTCTGGTTTGTTGTTTTGAATTTTGGAGGTAGATTACAGCATTATTTTAACTGTCATTGCTCCTGTGTCTCTTTACTATAACTTTGGCCTATGATTGCTTACTTATGACATCACTTTGCTCACTGAGATAGGTGGTACAGCTTAGAATGACATAATATTAGCCTTAAGTATCTGAAAGGATTCAGGATGATAGCTAATTCTGTGGGTTCATTGGTAAAGTATATTTGCTTATTTTTTGTCACATCCCTGTGGTGTCCAGAGCTTATTCTTGGCCTTACATTCAGGTGTATGGTCAGGTATGCTCAGGGGCTCATGCTGGGAATTTAACTTAAGTTTGGTCTAATGAAGGCTAATACCCTATCCACTGTAGTATCACTTTAGTTCCCTTATGGGTAAAGTGTGTGTATGGCCCGAGTGTTGTAAGGTGGAGAATTATCACACAGTGGTTTAATTCTGGTGAGCCTGAAAGTCAGTTCAACATGCAGGCAAAAAATTGGAATTGCAATTTACTAGGCTGATGCCCACCCATGGAGGCAGAATCTCTCAGAATCCAGTTACAAGGGGAAGAGGTAAAGATGGACAGAACAAAGCAGTTTGAAGAACTGATGATGAGAGAAAAGAACTTCTGATCCAGTGAATAATTAGTGGTGGGAGTTAGGCATTGTGATCTGTAGGCAAAGCTACATGGTCCAACCAGATGATGACCATTCAGTGTCCAAAGGCACAGCTTCCAAAGGAGAGTGGATAGGAAGATTTAGGACTCAGGCACCAAGAAGTGGTAAGTCCCACAATTAAAATGGGGCAGTTATTGAAGTAGCTGAGTCTAGAATGAATCCCATGATTTTCCAGTGGGTATATGATGCTCTGGGATGTAGGAAAAAAGTCATGCAACTGCATCCCACCTGGTTGTGGAAAGGAGTTCTAAAATGGCTCCAGGGGAGGGCACTGGATCCTTTACTTGTGCCATCTAGACATAAGCAGGTAGGGAGGCTTTGCTGGGGGGCATTATCTACCAACTTTCACATAAATCTGGGACCTAAATGGGGTCCAATTCAAGATTGTATTGGGCAGAGGGAAGCAATGCTGAATTTGGGATTTAAGACCTGGGCTGAAGAGACAGTGCAGGTGTTACGGCACTTGTCTTGCATGCAGCTGACACCATTTTGATCTGACACATTATCATCTATGAAACATCACAGAAAGGACCCAATGATGTGCACCCCTCAAAAAAATTTAGTTGTAAAAGAAGCTCAGACTCACCCAACCCTTTACAGAATCTCTCCACTCCTAGTTCCTCTTTAGCCTAGTATATGACTGTAGGAATCCTTAGGATGTAAAGTTATATAATTCCCATGAATTGCCTGTAATTTCAACACTCCCGCATTTGTTCCATCCACTACCTTATTGGCTTATTTATAATGAAATAAGACAATAAGGTTGCCTCTGCTTATTTATTTATTTGGAAAGATATGAAGTTGTGCTCATGGGGTGTAGGAAACAGTTCCTCATCTGCTTGGGTCCTGTATAAGCTTGAAAAACAGTAATATATTTCTATCCCCCTTTCTTATTTAAGCTATATATAATATGAATCTCTTCATTTATTCATAGACACATTACCTTGTTTTATTTGCTTGTTTGGGGGCCATATCGGGCTGTGCTTAGGGATTATTCCTGGATCTACCCTAAGGAATTACTCCTGGCAGTGCTCAAGAACCATATGGAATGCTGGGAATCAAACCCAGGTTTGCCATATGTAAGACAAATGCCTTCTACTATTGATTGGGGTCAAAAACATTCATTTTTTTTTCCTCAGGGAAATATCCCACAAACCAAACTTGGAATCATGACTTCTATTTTAAGTGCTCTTTTAGTATTAACATTTCATTATTTTAGGCATAGGAACTTTAACAAGGACAGTTTATAATGAAAGATTTTTACATGGAGAAACTTTAGGACCCTGAAATTCATCATTTCAAATATCTATTTATTCAGCATAAAATTATTTAACACTGACAACTTACCATGTGTTATTCTACAGCATCTAAAACATAATAAGAAATAAGATATACACTTACCTTGGATCATAAATATACAGGTTCAGTAGGAGAGAGGTATATAGCAAAGAAAACAGTAATTGGAAAAATAAATAGTCAACACCTTGACAAAATTGTATTTCAATATGATCAGGAAGCACAGGGTATGATCTTATGAGCCAGGAAATTTCAAAGAAAGCTTCTGGGAGGTGACATTTAAGCTTAAGGACACATAGGAGTTATGCAAGGAGTGGGAGGGAGAAGGCCAGGCAGAGGAAGCAGCATGAAAAATGGCTCAAAGGTGAGAAAGATCGCAGGCTTTTGCCAACTTTCAAATCTGTATTACGATGAGACAGGCTGAGGAGAAGGTGTTGATATTCTTGGCTCTCTGAGTGAACTGCCCAGGAATCCAGCTCAGGAACTCACCCATCTGTCTTGACACTTCCATTTCTCTGGAAGTGAATACTTTCCAGCTCACTTCTAGAATGACATTTTTCTCCAAAACCATGATCTGTAAAATTAGATGTCTCAAGCAGTAATTCTTCTCTCCAAAGACCAGGAAGCATGTTCATAGCTCTGTCTGGTAGGTGTGTGTGTGTGTGTGTGTGTGTATGTGTGTGTATGTGTGTGTGTGTGTGTGCGCACGCGTGCGTGCACATGAGTGCCTGTGTGTGTGGTGTTTCTGTCTTCTTCCAGAAATGCTGGATGAAGTCCAGACACAGCGATTGCCAGAGATATTTGGGGGGAAGTTTAAAGGGCACTAGATTTTTTTTTATTTTTATATGATATCTTTATTTAAACACCATGATTACAACATGCTTGTAGTTGGGTTTCAGTCATAAAAATGAACACCCCTTTCACCAGTGCAACATTCCCACCACCAATGCCCCCCCCATCCCTCCAGGTATTCTATTTCTATTTCTCTTACTCACTACCATTGTTATGATAATTGTTAGCGTAGATTTTTTTTCCTTTTACTAAACTCACCTCTCTTTGTGGGAAGCTTCATATCATGGGCTGGTCCTTCCAACCCTCATCTCTATTGTCTCTGTACATTATTACAATAATGTCTTTTATTTTTCTTAAAACCCATAGATGAGTGATGCTATTGTGTGTTTATTTCTCTCCCTCTGATTTATTTCACTCATCATAATAGTTTCCATGTTCATCCTTGCATAGGAAAATTTTAATACTTCATTTTTCCTGACAGCTACATAGTATTCCATTGTGTATATGTATCACAGTTTCTTCAGTCACTTATCTGTTGTCAGGCATCTGGGTTGCTTTCAGATTCTGGCTATTGTAAACAGTGCTGCAATGAATATAGGTGTGCAGAAGGCATTGAGCTCCCATAGGATTCCACTATACCACTCCTAGAGATCTACCCTAGGAATACAAACACAACAGATTTTGAAATAAGATAGGCTTACAGTTCTAATGCCTTAGTAAGGAAAGTTAGACCAACATAAATGAGGACCTTAATTTTAGAGACATAGTTTTATGTTTGAATGTATTGTTATTTCAAGTTTTTACTTATACCTGTAATTTACTAAATTGTTCATATTGGGGCTGGAGAGATATAGCACAGCGAAAGGGTATTTGCTTTGTACGTGGCCAATCCAGGAATGATGGTAGTTCAAATCCTGGCATCCTATATGGTCCCCCGAGCCTGCCATAAGTGATTTCTGAGTGCAGAGCCAGGAGTAACCCCTGAGCGTCACTGGGTGTGACCCACAAAACAACAATAAAAAAAGAAATGTTCATGATCAGGTTTTTGACATTCAATGTTTTCCAATGTCAATCTGACACCTTATGATCTCATTCTTCCACCAATGACCTCAGGTTTCTTTTTAGTTTCCAACCTAACTCTTTGACAGGTACATTTTTAAATTTAATTATTATAGTTTGTGTCCTATGCTTTTAGTAGTCTATAGTACAGTATATTTGCCTCTACTCCATCAATAAGTCCAAGGTTCTTGACCTCATTTTCTGGGAGGGTTGAGGGAATCATATTTGATGATGCTTAGAACTTATTCCTGTGTTTGCACTCAGGGATCAATTTTTGTGGACTCAGTGCTGGGGATCAAACCAGGTTGACAATGTGCAAAGAAAATATCCTATTCACTATAAGATATCTTTACTTTGCCCCCATTTTAATTATTATTTAAGACCCCTGATAATGCAGCTTTTTGTTTCATCTCTGTGTTCCCTTCACCATCACTGTCCTCCAATACAATCCTTATTCTAAAGCTAACTTTCTCTGTCAGGAATATTGGACTCTCCTTCCTCTGTCATTTTACAAAATAAGCTCTACTGAGCTAAAATTGCCTTTTCCAGCCTTGTACATATTTCAAAGGAGATTGTTTTGATTATCCACCCAAAGTACATGCTAGTTATCCTAGCGCAATTCTTATTGCGCAAACCACAATTGCTTTGAGATTTGTCCATTTATCCTTCATAAGACTATACTTTATTACATAAAGAAGGAATTTATGTGTAGCTTAGTATCATGTGTCTCAAATGTAGTAAAGTAACTTAACATACATTCTCAATTGATATTTGGTGAACAAATGAGTGATGAAAAGTTGGGAGAAAATTAAGAACTAAGAAAAACTACACCTTTATCTTACATGGGAGAAAATGAGGTCGTGGGGTAAATAAGTAAAAGCCATGATTCCACAATTGTATCCAAACCAGATAAATTTCCACTGAAATAAATAAGATAAAAGGTAATTTGTTACTAAGGAATTACCATGTTTTTTTTTTAATTTGGGAAATGAGACAGCATCTAATAATGGTGATTTAAAAATTGTGAAGTGACTGAATAAAGACTTAAATATTGCTTTTGAGTGTAACTGTGGTCTTGCCACCCCATGCCAAGATGAGTTCTTTGGTTCTGTGGTGGTCCTAATTTCCCCAATTTATCTCAAGTAATGCTCCTATAATTCTTCCCACTAAAGCATAAAATATGTAGAAGATTCAGCACTTGACTTTTTCACTGATGAATGAAATTACCTGCCCCCATGTCAGAGACAAAGACATATCATTTTAGTATTTTCCAAACACCTACTTTCTTAATAACACTTAGTCTTTATGCTAAATCATCTAGGCATGGGAGACTATAAATGTCTCTAAAGCCTCATTCATAGAATAAAAATAGAGTGTTCCTGTATTAGGATTCTTTAGAGAAGCAAAACCAATGGACTGTGTGTGTGTGAAGGGGGCTTGTATAGCATTCGGTAATTCAAGTAGATAATTCTATTTGTCACAAGTAAATATAATAGAGATGTATTATACCTGTAATAAAGATTTATTATAAATAAGCATAAAGGCTGGTTAGTCCAGACTCCAAGAAAAATCAATACTGTATTCCAAGTCCAGGTAACTAAGAAATAGGAGAGCAACTTGCCCTAGAAGTTTTACTCTGAATTTAATTTTCATGGCAAAAGACCAATATCCCAGCTCAAACAAGCAGAAAGGTAATTATTTTTTAGTCAGTCATTTATTTAATCCAGGCCATCAGTGCATTGGTTAAGAATCCCTTTGACTGAAAAGTTTGGGTGGGAAAGGTGAGATTATGTATATTGACAGAAGCATAGAATCTGACCATCATGCTAAAATAAGCCATGTTTTGTAGCCATGTGGCAAGGTTGATCTGCCAGTCTTCCATACAATGGCTGTATCTTCCAGAATTATTCACTTAAAATGGAGTTTCAATTATATCCTCTGAAATTCAAGCTTCTGCAGTGAGTGGATCTTTAAAGGGGCAATGGGTCAAATAGAGACTTTTGAATCTCGTTTTCAAAGGCATATGTCTATTTTTTTTTTTTTTTTTTTGGTTTTTTGGGCCACACCCGGTGACGCTCAGGGATTACTCCTGGCTATTTGCTCAGAAGTCGCTCCTGGCAGGCACGGGGGACCATATGGGGAACCGGGGGATGGAACCGCGGTCCGTCCTAGGCAAGGCAGGCACCTTACCTCTAGCGCCACCGCCTGGCCCCCATGTCTATTTGTCTTTAAATGGTGCTGTCAGTCCAGTTAATCTTATCCAGTGAGGCTAATGTTCCTGTACAACCAATGAATTCTTGTTGAATTTAAAAAGAAAACACACACACATTTTGGCATCCATTTTGGCATTTTATCTAAACATCAGATGAGAAAGTAAAGGTCACAGAGGTTAAATCATTTGTCAGTTCATAAAGCAAGAATTGAAAAATAATGCATTTTAATGTCAGAAACAAAAAAAAAACAGAAACTAATTTTAAGAGCACTGTGCAGTGATATGTAAGATATTGGCTTGATTTTTATAAACTCCCCTGGAGAAATAATGAAGTAGAAAGGGAAGTAAGAATCAGATATTGTCACACTCTAGGATTTCTTAGCTATTAAAATTTGCAAATGTTACAGGATGGTCTTAGTTTAAGGCTAAGCCATATTCTAAGACTGAAAATTAATCACCCAGAATGAAAAGGAAGATGACAACCCAGAAAGAATAAAGAGAGATGGGCAAGCAAAGGGTCATGTTAATTCATGTTTATGAATTTTTAAAAAAAGTCACATAACCATGATTTCAAATTTCACCGAGACCCTCGGGGTAAAGAGGAAATAGATTATCAAATCATTGCAGGAGAGAAAATTAATAGTCAATAAATTTGTTTCCATGTGCTGCTTTACATTCCTAACACTGTTGCTATATATTGAGTTTTATACCTGATTCTGGCCAATGGATTGTGAGCAGAAGTGGAACATATAATAATAATGGAAGATACTTAATCGACTTCAAATGCCCTATCTACTGTGTTATCATTTTGCCCCATTCATCTTCTTTTTAAAAATTATATTATAGTGGCTGGAGCTGTAGTGCAAGCAGTGGGGCATTTGCCTTGCAGGTGCTAACGCAGTATGAATCATGGTTCAATCCATCGGTGTGCCATATGGTCCCCCAAGACAGGAGAGATTTCTGAATGCATAGCCAGGAGTAACCTCGGAGAATCACCAGGTGATGATGAGAAACAAGAGAAAAATACATTTTTTTCAAAGAGAAAAAGAACATCAAAAAGAGAGCTGGTAGTAAGCCTGAGTGGAACTGCAGCACTGTTTTGGTACTTCTGTCAACATTAATTATCCTGACTACTAAACACAATCTTACCTGAAATCAATTTACTTGATTCTGGAGAATTTAGATACACAACAAACTACAAAAGTCACTTAGAGATTGCTTAGTAGGCTGATTTAAAGTAAAATATACCTATGATATGATACAGGAAGTAAAATATACCTATGATTCCTTTAGGTGAGATCTACGTGGTCTATAAAAGGTAAGACAATTCGTATAAAAGCAAATTAAGCAAAAATTATCAAAATAGGTGGTTTAACAATTAAGAAAATGACATGCATGTAAAAATAATCCTCCCCATCTTTGAAAGATTTTATTTCCGTTTTTATGTGAAATTTTATCAAAGTCAAATTTACCTAACATGCAATTAACCTTCTGAATGTCTGAAACTTAGTAACACAGCACATTCACAATTTTGTACAACCACAACTCTCTACTTTAAAATATTTAGTCATCAATTTAAAACATCTCTTACTTATTAAGTATTCACCCTACCATCTCTTTGCATTCCTCGCCTTGGTCACTTCTAAGACTTCTTTCTTGGGACCAACAGGAGTTCAATCCCTTGCACCCATATGGTCCCCTGAGCCTGCAGGAATAATTTCTGAGTGCAGAGCCAGGAGTAGCCCTTGAGCAATGCCACTAGATGTGGCTCAAAACAAACAAAAACAGATGAAGTTGAGAAATGGGCAAAGATCTTGACTCGATATTTATCCAAAGTGCACAAATGGCCAATAAGCACAACAAATATGTCTAATATTATTAAGTAGATATCTCTAAGAATTTATAAATTCTACTTCATAGATACCAGGATAACTTTATGCTAAAATAATAAACAAGTGCTAACAAAAAATGTGAAAAAATAGGAACTTTGTACATTGCTGGTGAGAACATAAAATGGTAGTCACATAAGAGTTTAGAAGCTCATCAAAAATTAAGCATACGTTTACTACATGATCCAGCACTCCACTCTTAATTATATAATGAAGCAAAATAATTTTAGGTATGCTTTGTAAAAGAGAGCTAGTTCAGGAGCTGGAGTGGTAGCATAGCAGTAGAGTGCTTGCCTTGCACGCAGTTGACCCAGGATGGACGCAGGCACAGGTTTGATCCCAGGCATCCCAAATGGTCGTACAAGTCAGGAGTGATTTCTGAGGGTAGAGCCAGGAGTAACACTTGAGCGCTGCCAGGTGTGGCAAGAATGAAGAAAGAAAGAAGGAAGAAAGAAAAGGAGAGAAAGAAAGAAAGAAAGAAAGAAGAAAGAAAGAAAGAAAGAAGAAAGAGAAGAGAGAAAGAAAGAAGGAAAGAAAAGAGAGAGAAAGAGAGAGAGGAGAGAAAGAACAAGAGAAAAAAAGAAAGAAGAAAGAAAGAGAAGAAAGAGAAAGAAAGAAAGGAAGGAAGGAAGGAAGGAAGAAAAAGAGAGAAAGAGAGAGAAAGATAGAGAGAAAGAAAGAAAGAAGAAAGAGAAGAAAGAGAGAAAGAAAGAAGAAAGAAAGAAGAAAGAGAAGAAAGAGAGAAAGAAAGAAAAAGAGAAAGAGAGAAAGAGAAAGAATGAGAGAAAGAAAGAGAAGAGAGAGAAAGAAAGAAACAAAGAAGAAAGAAAGAGAAAAAGAGAGAAAGAAAGAAAGAAAGAAAAAGAGAGAAAGAGAGAAAGAAAGAAAGAAGAAAGAAAGAGAAGAAAGAGAGAAAGAAAAAGAGAAAGAGAGAAAGAGAAAGAAAGAAGAAAGAAAGAGAAGAGAGAAAAAGAAAGAAATGAATGAATGAAAGAAAGAAGAAAGAGAAGAGAAGAGAGAAAGAAGAATTAAAGAAAGAAAGAAAGAGAGAGAAAGAGAGAAAGAAAGAGAGAAAGAGAGAGAGAAAGAGAGAAAGAGAGAAAGAAAGAGAGAAAGAAAGAAAGAAGGAAAGAGAGAGAGAAAGAGAGAAAGAGAGAAAGAAAGAAAGAAAGAAAGAGAAGA
>PVKC010046828.1:0-10924 GCA_004027635.1 Crocidura indochinensis | reverse complement strand
GATGATCATGGAGTCTATGGCCTTTTACTCTCTGCCTCGAGCCCAAAAAGCTAGAACACCTCTTTCTTTCTTAAAACCAATTACTAATACCAGGAGGCTTCAGGTCAAGACAGACAGAGAGAGAGAGAGAGAGAGAGAGAGAGAGAGAGAGAGAGAGAGAGAGAGAGAGAGAGAGAGAGAGAGAGAGATGTACATATTCAGTGGACTTTTACATATCTAAGGCAGAGGTTTAAGAAAGGATGACTTGGAAGAACACCTTTGTTTAGGGTTGATACTGGGTGTCATCTTATACTCTTGGAGCCAGCTGCCGGGGCTGCACATAGGGTGCGCATTGACAGAGGCTAGGAGCAGAGTCCTCACTCCTGGAGCAGCCGCCCGGCACACAGAAGAGCCAATTTTTTTTTTGGGGGGTCACCCGGTGACGCTCAGGGATTACGCTATGAGCTCATAATTTGCGCCTAGTTTGGCGGGCCATATGAGATGCTGGGGGTTCGAACTTAGGTCCATCCTAGGCTAGCACAGGTAAAGCAGGCACCTTACCTTTAGCGCCACCATGCCGGCCCCAGAAGAGCCAAATTAAAAGTGTAAAGAGCCACATGTGGCTTGCGAGCCGCAGGTTGCCGACCACCGTGTTATACAATTAGTTACGCATTGTCAGTAGTGGTTTCAGGAACTCCTTAGCATTATTTCTTTTGGAAATTTCCTCTTCAAATTTTCTAGAAGGAAGTGAAAGAAAAGGGTTTAAGTGTCCATACGTTATACTTATCGATCCTAAAACTTCTTTTCGTATATTTTTATAACTATTACAAAGATATGATGAAATGTTATGCTTAATTTATAAATGGTTTTACATATCAATAAAAAAATAAAATATATTGATATATACATATGTTATTTTGGTTATAATTATTAAGTAAAGAGGCAAAGAAAACTTACAATAAATTAGTTTATAATTTTTACTTTTTTTAAAGCTAAACATATATCAATATATATAATTTTAATTTATTGCTATTATATTTCAATATGTTTATTACATGGCAACACAAAGAATCAGCCCTACTTCTTAAACAGTAAACAGTAAATAGTAAATAGTAAAAAAGGAATTAGAGAGGCTACCATATGAAAAATCAATTCAATAATTTGTGCACAGAAGAGCTACAATAATTATTAATCATATTTTCTATTGACAAGAAAGGGGTTTAAATACTGAAAGATAATGGGAGTGTGTAGTAGAGAGGATGGAAACTCAAAAATAATTTTTCACCTTTACTTTAAAAATGGTGTATTTCTAGTATATAAAGGGCATACTCACTGATAAA
Organism: Crocidura indochinensis; assembly: GCA_004027635.1. Classification (NCBI taxonomy): domain Eukaryota; kingdom Metazoa; phylum Chordata; class Mammalia; order Eulipotyphla; family Soricidae; genus Crocidura; species Crocidura indochinensis. Next base: position 9,605 of record PVKC010046828.1, on the reverse strand, counting down.
CCGACATCTATTTTGTAGTCCCTAGATACCTTCTAGGTCCTTAGCAGGGAAAGAGATAACTTTTTCAGTTAGGGGCAGTGTGAATCAAGATTTTCTTCCAAGCTTTGTTCTCAGCTCAGAATAATCTATATCTGCATTATCTTGAAATAACTAAGTATTTGGAGCTACTGTGAGCACGTTAAATGACTTGAAAAACTTCACTAGCATAATTATGACTATAAATATAAGTATTCTATATCATTATTCTATCACCTTGTGATAATATCTATTTATTAATAAGAACACTGGTTTCCTTTTAGTTACTTTGGTAGCCTCAGATATTTTATTGGTAGATACCCAGCAAAGCTCATGGTGTATTCTTCCGCTGGGCCCAGAAATCAATCCTGGGAGAGCACAGGGAACCATATGGGATGGGGAGATCAAATTCATGTTTCCCAGGGCCAGGCGGTGCGCTGGAGGTAAGGTGCCTGCCTTGCCTGCACTAGCCTAGGACGAACCGCGGTTCGATCCCCCGGTTTCCCATATGGTCCCCCAAACCAGGAGCGACTTCTGAGCGCATAACCAGGAGTAACCCCTGAGCGTCTCTGGGTGTGGCCCAAAAACCGAAAAAAAAAAAAAAAAGAGTAGTCGTTTCATTGTTTGGGGCCGGGAGATAGCATGGAGGTAAGGCATTTACCTTTCATGCAAAAGGTCATTGGTTCAAATCCCGGTGCCCCATATGGTCCCCCATGCCTTCCAGGAGCAATTTCTGAGCATGGAGCCAAGAGTAACCCCTGAGCACTGCCGGGTGTGACCCAAAAACAAACAAAAAAAAAATTCATGTTTCCCACGTGCAAGACACGTGCCATACTCACTGTCTTAACACTACAGCCTAAAAGAAATACAATCCAAACCCCAGAACTACATGATTCGCCTTCGGCAAACCAAAAGTGATCTCTACCCCAGGCTCTGAATAAAGGGTAATTCACTGACACAGTTAGGTAGACCCAAATGGGGGAAAAAAAAAAAAACACCTAAAAAAAAATCACGTGAAACACAACTTTTTTAGTCCTGAATTATATAAAAAGTTAATTTATATTTTCAAGTTCATATCACAATTATTTCTGATAGAACCATATTTGAGATTTCAAAATATTCAAGGGATATTCTGTTATTGCTAGCAGAGAACATTTACAAATTTCAGTATTATAACCATATTTTTCTGCATATGTGTAAATAAAACATTGTCATAAATATTTGAAAAAATAAACTAATATAGAAAAGTAAACAATTTTCTTTGACATTTTTTACTCAATTTTCTTTCAATTTTCCCAGGGGTCATGGATCACAGGAAGAGTTGCTAAAATCTGTAGAGGTTAACCATACCTTTAAATATTAAGACATTTTTTTTCTAATAAATCCTATGCTAAACACTGATTTTCTGTAAATATAAGACCATTTTCCCCAAAAGCACAACAATTTTCTCCTCAGATCATGAGAAGTATATACTGCAGAATCTGTTAAAGTCAATTTTATGCATTTCTCTAAATATAGAACACTAGACCTCATTTATAAATAATAAACAGCTTTAGAATGTTTACATTTAAAGATCTTTTTATAAGTAAAATTCTTAAGTACATCTATTAATTAGTACATACACTTTTCTGAAATACTAATAATTATCCAGAATTTATGTATTTGCAATTTAGAATAATCATATGCATGTAGATTAAATATTGATTTTGTGACAATAATATAACTATTAAAATATATTACAAATAGCCTAATTTTATATATACATATATATGTCAGAAGGAAGAAAATATAATTATGTAATATTAGGAGTTCTTTTAAGACCTTTTTATATTTACTTTCCCTGTTTATCAAGATAAATTTATTTTTTTCTCTCAATCTTACTCCTTGGGAAGTCTTTTGTCACAAAAATGAACATACAATTCACCACAAATCAATTATCAATTTAAAAATAGATTCAAAGATTTTACAGTTCTAAATAACAATCATTTTGAACCGGACATATAATACAGCAGATTGGGCTCTTGCCTTGCATGTGACTTACCTGAATTTGATCCTGGTTCTCTACAAGGTTGTGTTCCTCCCACTCAAAGTCCTCCAGGTGTGTATCCTTAGAACAGAGACAGGAGGAAGCATAGTATGGACCAAAAATTTTAAAAAAGAATAAATTAATAAAAAGTACAATAAAACTTAAATTTTGCAAACTCAAAATTTTATTTTAATATTTATTAAAATATTTATTTTAAAACATAATTGCAAAAGAGACATGAGATAGTTATTTGAATGATAAACTATATTTTTTGAAGAAATGCAATACACATACACAAATTCTTCAATATTTAAGAGTGCTATTTAAAAATGAGATATTTTCTATTTCTGAATTAGGACTTTAAAGCCATTCCTTCACTCTGCACCATATAGTCCTTAGATCTTCCTAATTAGTGAACCATATAGGTGCCTAAAGATCACTCTTATGTTTGAAGTCAGTGCATTCTTTGTTTAAAGTCATATTGTATTTTAAATAAAAAATCAGATGTTAACATGATATAACTAGTTTGTATACTAGTACACTATTCTTACTCTAGGTCAGTGTCACAGTTAATGCCAGTGACAAAAAATGTGTTAAGAATAAAATATTTTAATGCATTAGGAAGATAGAACTTAAACATTTATTTTTTACTTAATCTCTCAGACAGTCATTCTATCTCTTTTCTCTCTATCATTGTCATGATAGTTGTCATTGTGGATAGTGCTCTAGATGCTTTCACAGCTCTTTAAGGCAAGTTTCATTTCATAAGTTGGTGCTTTACTCATTTCAACTCTATTGTCTTTGGATATTATTGTCATACTGACACATACACACACATGTGAATACTGAGACATTTTGTTCCATTTCTTCTTTCAGAACCAGTATATTCTTTTTTTTTAATATGGAACGCTTCACAAATTTGCATGTCATGCTTGCGCAGGGGACATGCTAATCTCTGTATATTTCCAATTTTAGTATATGTGCTGCCAAAGCGAGCATTTTTTTAAAATTTTTTGGGGGGGCTTGTTTTATTTTGTTTGTTTTAGGGTCACACCTGGCAGCGCTCAGGGATTACTCCTGGCTCTGTGCTCAGAAATTGTTCCTGGCAGGCTCCGGGGACCATATGGTATGCTGGTATTTGAACCTTGTCCTTCTGCATGCATTGTCCTTCTGCATGCAAAGCAAATGCCCACCTCCATGCTATCTCTCCGACCCCATCAGAGCCAGTATATTCTGATTGGGCTTTATTTAAGTTAACCTTTCAAGGGGTGACATTAAAGTAATATTGGTTCAATAATAAAGAAAATGAGTTTATTAAAGTAAAATAATTTAAAAGTTTAAAAAAGCTTATTTAACCCCTAAGTGTAAAAATTGAACATTTTGCAACTTCCTAATAGAATAACAAAGACTGAAGATATTATATTGGGCAAAACAGTAAATTCATGAGAAAAAAACTGAGAAATTATAAAGATATTAACATTTATGTTAAAACTTCCTGCTGGTATTATTAAGAGAGCAACGAAGTTGTGATGAGTGGAAGGGAGCTTAGCAAGACTATTCAAGAGTCTAACCTTGTCACATTGTTTTAGATGACAACAAAATATATTGAAGATGTCAGAGATAAAAGTATAGATAGTGAATTGAAAAAGCAGAACAAGTCATGAGGTGGAGGGCCCATGGAATTAAAATTGATCTGATGGTAATTGAAGACACAGTACAAGATAAAGACCAGTGGGAATAGAACAAAAAAAGAACATGGAAGGGTAATAAGATGAAATAGCACGAGTAAAAGTTAGAAGTAAAAATTTCACTAAAGAAGTTGATAATAAAATGGAAACCGCAAAGAATAGGCATCTGCAAGAAATAATATTGAAATGGAATAAGAATTATTGGATTTCCAGAGAATGCTGGCTATAATGAAGAAAAAAAACTAGTAAATTTTAAGGAGAGTATTGGTTTAAATAAATAAGGAAATTTTAAGTGTAAACATGTATAGAGAGCCTGGGCCAATTCATTTCATAATGGCTAAAACTACATTATATAAGGAGTCTTAAATGAGTACACAGAGATAAGAATGAGTTGTAATGGATCAAAATGAAACTGGATGACTGAACACCAAGGTCTTTTCATAAATTGCCTCTTTAGGGACCTGAGATATAAGGAAGATAAGAGAAATTGCAAAGAAAAGACATACTTTGCAGCTGCAAAATCAATAATGACTGGCTATAAAAAGTTAAGAAAGTAAAGGAAAAAGGTGAGGGTATGTCTTAAGCACAAATGATAGGTAATGTGAATTTATTTTATTTTTTTATATTTAATAATATTAACATCTTTGGAACTGTCTTCTCTGTGATGATATTTTTACTAAATTTGTGTTAATGCAAGACTCTGACATCTATTTATATTTTCAAGAGAATGAGTAAAAAAAAATCCCTTATCTGTCCCAACACTGTTTAATTTCTCTCACTTCAAAATAATCGAAAGAATAATTGAAAAAATAATTGAAAGAAGTAAAGCATCAAACCAAAGTTTCTAGGCCCCCAAATTCATTGATAGTTATTTTTATTAAATCAAACTATCAAACACTCAGTATAGAACTTTGTTAAAATTGTTAAACACAAAAATTTAAAATTCTACTTTATATGGCTAATGAACAATGTATTTTTGGTAACTAATAACTCAGCTTTTACTTCTAAATTCAATAAATCTAGCACTTGTAGAGAATAAAATCAAATTCCATTCAGATAGCATGCATACCCACCAACTACATTCATTCATCTGATTTTGTCCACAACACTGATTTCTTTTTTTTTATCATTCTAAAATTGCCTGTAGTCTCTAAAACTGCACACAGTAGCCAGAATTTTTTTCTAAAAAGAAAACTTGCTTCTATTTCCAAAAGTAACAAAACCTGAACCTTCCCCAAGAGGAAACTGTTCCCTCCAATATCTTTAGAGAATGCTTCGTAGGTTCCATGACTCTCAAAGTTAGAAGTTGAGCTTGTTCCTTCTTGATCCCTAAAACATTCCCAGGCCTATGTAAATACCCAAACTATTGCTAAGTCCTGCAACTAATTCAGGGTGTCACATAAGCCTTGCTGTACTTTCTCTTCTTTGTCAGATCCCAACTGTGTAGTAAATCTATGGAGTTCAGCTCTCAGCTTGAGTCCAGTCAATATTTTAGGGAACTCCAAAAAAGAATGACATTATAAATAAAAGTCTGGAGAGATAGCACAGCAGTAGGTGTTTGCCTTGCTGACTCTGGAGACCCAGTTTGATTCCTAGCATTCCATATGGTTCCCCAGCCTGCCAGGGGCTATTTCTGAATGCAGAGCCAGGAGTGATCCTTGAGTGCCACTGGGTGGAGTCTCCCAGAGGAGTAGCTCTCAGCCCTTCAATTGGAAAGCTCTGCACCCGGCAAGATCTTACTCACTCATTGGCTCGCTGGAGGTTTCAGAGTGCAATGATTTCTGGGTTCGCTTCCCAGGGCTCTGTTCTCAAGGGAGAACTCCAAGAAATCAGGACAGACTGAAGCAGGAAGAGATCCCCTCAGTCCTCAGAGTTCTTCTGGGGCGCCAAGAAATCAGAGCGCAGCAGGGCGGAGTCTATGAGAATGACTTTTGAGTAAATCCTCATAGAAGTTCTCAAAGTTTTTATAAATTCTGCTAGTTCAATCCACTGTTGTCCACAGTGAAAGTAATTGCTCTAAATTCATTACATGTCAAATAAACTCCTATTTTTACAAAGATGTTCAACCTGGGGGTCATCTGTACTGACACTAGTAGCTGCTCCTGACACTGCGTTGGACTTTGATACTGAAGCTCTTGTGGAATCATTCAGTGCAGGAAAAAGGGCATAGTCATCCCATATGCAAAGCATGCCCTTAACACATTGATTTCTCTCTGACCCAATATGTATCACTAATTTTCTTGATTTTGTTTTTGCATTTTGGGGATACACCTGGCAGTACTCAGGGGTTAGTCCTGTCTCTGTGCTCAGAGATGATTCCTGACAAACTCAGAGAACCAAATATGATTTCAAGGATTAAATCAGGTCAACAGCATACAAAGGCAAATGCCTACCTGCTGTGCTCAGAACACCTATTTCAGATTTTTCTTCTTTATGTTAGACTATGTGATTGCTAGAAATATAATTTCATTTTTGTTAGTGTAAGCTATGCTTTTAACTAAGTTGTCAATATAATGATTTTTAATTTTTAGTATTTTTACACATTGATATTGGTTATATATATAAAATTATTATAAAAAAGCAAACACTTTCCAAATGGTTTTAGAGTTTATACTTTCATCAAAAATAAAACGTAGGGGCCAGAGCAGTGGTGCTGTGGTAGGGTGTTTGCCTTGCATGAGGCTGACCCATGACAAATCATGGTTCTATCCCCCAGCATTCCATATGGTCCCCCAAGCCAGAAGGGTTTTCGAGCTCAGAGGCAGGAGTGGCCCCTGAGATTCACTGGGTATGGCCAAAAATCAACCAACCAACCAAACAAACAAAAATAAAACCTAGGGGCCGGAGCAGTGGTGCAAGCGGCAAGGCATCTGCCTTGCCCACAATAGCCTAGGACAGTGGTGGGCAACCTTTTTTTTCAACTAAGCCAAATCTCGCCCAAACCACAGTTGAAATTTATTTTGAGAGCCACAGTTTTAAAACCGAAAATACATAGATGGTACACTGTTTTTAGTTTCAATAAATTTTTATTGAGAATATTCTGTATGTAAGTATCCACATCGGTCGGGAGAATACAAATAACACAACTAATAAAACAAAAACTTTAGAACAATATTATTTATCAATAACGTTAAATTCTGTAAAATTTGCCTTACAATGTAGAGAAAATTACATCTTGACAATGACTGACAAAGTCACAAACACTAATGTGAACAATGACTATGGTTCTGATCAGAGCTATGTAGAGCCTGCAGCTAGGAGGCAGCAGGCTAGGAGCAGAGTCCTGATTCCTGGAGCTGCAGCCGGGCACAAAGAGAGCCGCATTAAATAGTGTAAAGAGCCGCACTTGGCTCATGAGCCTTGGCTTGCCGACCACTGACCTAGGATGGACCGGGATTAGATCCCCCGGTGTCCCATATGGGTCCCTAAAGCCAGAAGCAATTTCTGAGTGCATAGCCAGGAGTAACTCCTGAGCATCACTAGGTGTGTCCAAACAAACAAAAAAATAAAATAAATTAAAAACTAAAAGCTAGTATTCTATATCTTTATCAAAATTAGAAGATAATAAAATGAACTAATTTTAATCACTAGCAAGTATGAAGTGATATTTTATATATGCTTAATTTCTAATACCATTAAACACTTTAAAAATATATCAATGTTGACAGTAGTAATGTCAGTCTTTTCAGTTCTTTAAATCATTTTTTATATTTACATCATAGAATGTTTGCTTTGTTTTCATATGTATAGATTTTTTTGGTTTTTGTATTTTCAGATTATAAACATGCCATACTTTTTCCAATTCTTTTATTTCTTCTCATTGTCATAAAGTAGTATGTCTTAAATACAATAACTTTTAGCTTATGAAGGTTTTATTATCCTTTTTAAAATGTTTTATATTAATGTATTTTTAATGATAAATTATTTTATGTATGTGTATATGTGCATGACATTATACATTCTTCCAAAATTTGAAATTTATGAGTGAAAATGCTAGAGTTTTTCATGTTGTAGGCTTTTGTTACATTTCCTTGTATAGAGAACAAGAAACTCTGTTGCTGAGCTACCAGACAACAATATGTTTTGTCTTCTGAGAATCCACCAGCCTATTTTTCATAGTGGCTCTAACAAACTGCATTCCTCTCAGTAAGGAGAGCTCTTATTATTAAGAATTCCTAATACTACAAATACTCGGAAGTATTTGTTTTGTCAGTCTTTTAGAGTTTATTCATTCTATAAAATTGTAGTAATGTCTTATTATTTTAATTTTAATTTTTTGATAGTATAAGAAATTAACCTTTATACATAGTTCTTCTCATAAGCATCTTTACATTTGTTCACCATCACCTCTTATATGGTGTTAATAGCTTATCTTTGGGTTGAACATTGATTGTTTTATTTCTGAGGTTTAAAAGTTCTCTGTATTTCACATAACAATTCTTTATCATATATAGAAATATATATGTCCTCATTCACTGGATTGTTTTATTGCTCTTGATAGTTTTACACAGAATGAATTATTTTTTAATTTTAGTCAAATAATCTCAATAATCATATTCTCATGGATCATACTTTTGTTATTTTTATTTTATCTAGTGGCTTTTTTTCTAACCAGCTTAACCAGGGTTTTCTTGTACGTCATCATCTAGGAGTTTATACTGTAGCTTTTACATTTAAATTTGTATTAAATTTGAGCCAATTTGTGTATGCTATATTAGAGTTCAGGTATTAGAGAGCTTATATAATTTTTCATCCAACATTTTTAATTTGATACTTTGTCAAAGATCTGTTGACACACATCAGATAAAGTTTTGATACATAAGATATACAAAGTACTCACAAAAGTTAATTCACAAAACCTAAAAAAACACCGATAATGGGGAAATCAACAGATTGTCAACAGAAACATGAAAAATTGCTCATCATTACTTATCATTAGGAAATTCAAATCAAAACAACACTAAGATATCATCTAAGGGGCCCGGGAGATAGCATGGAGGAAAGGTGTTTGCCTTTCATGCAAAAGGTCATTAGTTCGAACCCCAGTGCCCCATATGGTCCCCCGTGCCTGCCAGGAGTGATTTCTGAGCATGGAGCCAGGAGTAACCCCTGAGCACTGCTGGGTGTGATCCAAAAAAAAAAAAAAAAGATATCATCTAATACTAATGAAGATTGCAGATGTCCAAAATATTGGGAACTATCTCTGTTGGCAGAGATATGGTAAGAAAGAAACGCTCATCCACTCCTGGGATTGCTGCCTGGTTCAACTCCTCTGGGAACAGAGTATAGAGGATTCATATTGAACTCAAAATTGAGTTGCCAGATGACTCAGCATTTCCCTCTTTTGGATATCTATTCTCAGAACAGAAAAAGATTAATTCAAAAGATTTTATGCACACTGCTGTTTATTGCAGTCAGTACAATAGGAAAACATGGATCGACCTAGATGTCCAACAACTGTTGAGTGGATCATGAACATGTGGTGCATATATAAAATGGGATACTACGGAGCTGTATGGAATGATGCAATCATGTAATTTGCAGCTACATGGATGGAACTGGAAGATATTATGTAAATAAAGCCAAAAGAAGAAAGCATACAGACTGATATCACTTATCTGTGGTATTTAGAAAAAATGAATTAAGAAATGCAATGATCTAAATGGGAGTTGTCTCAAACACCCTTGGCCCCAGAGTATAGTGAGGAGAAGGAAACAAACTGAGTAGAAGAGAAAAACCACAAATATGAAAGGATGGAGGACAGGGGGCAGGTGGTCTCAGGTGCATTGATAGTGTTTAAAAGTAGAGAAATAAATACTCAACCTAAAGAACACATTTATAATCTAAACTTAAAATGGGCCTGTTATACTGGTAGG
>PVKC010046827.1:0-11171 GCA_004027635.1 Crocidura indochinensis | reverse complement strand
AGTCTATACTGGAGAATGACCCATGTACATTGGAAAAGAATGTGTATACAGGTTTCTAGGGATTGAGTGTCCTATAAATATCCATGAGACCTCTTCCTTCCATTTCTCTGTTCAGGGCTAGTATATTTTTGTTGGGTTTCAATCTGAATGACCAATCAAGTGTTGACAGGGCCGTGTTGAGGTCCCCCACAATTATTGTGTTATTTTTGATATCCTCTTTCAAATTTGTCAATAATTATATTAGATCTTAGCTGGTCTCTTATTGGGAGCAATAAGCTAAGTAGTGTGATTTTTCCTATTGCACTTATGCCTTGATTAGTATGATGTGTTCATCTTTGTCCCTTACAAATTTTCTGAGTCTAAAGTTTGTGTCCTCTGATATTTATATGGCCACTATGGCATTTAAGGATGTTGTTTGCTTGGACGATTTTCTTCCAATGTTTGATTTTGAGTCTATGTTTGTTCTGACTGTTGAGGTGTGTTTCTTGTAGGCAATAGAATGTTGGATTCATCTTTTTGATCCATTTAGCCACCCTGTGCCTCTTAAATGGTGCATTTAGTCCATTGATTTTGAGACAGATGATTGTTATGGGATTTAATGTCATCTTAGTGTATAAGTCTTTTGAGTGTGTTTGCTGTCTTGTCTTAAAATAGACATTTCAGCTTTTATATTAAGCCTGGTTTTGCATCTGTAATGTTTCTGAATAAGCTGTATAAGCTGTTGCTTATTCAAGAAGTCATGTATACTACCTTCAAACTATCCATGTTTGAGTTGGACTGGGTGCAATATTTTAGGTGAAGCATCCATTTCGTTCAGTCTTGTCACAATATCCCACCACTGTCTTCTGGCCTTGAGAGTTTCTTGTGACATTCTGCTTTAAATCTTAAGGATGCTCCTTTGAATGTAATTTCCCTTTTTGCTCTTGCTGCTTTCAGTATTCTCTCTATCTGTAGAATTCATCATTGTGACTAGGTTGTTTCTAGGGGTGCTTTTCTTTGGGTGTCTTTTAGGTGGTACTCTTCAGGCATGCAGGATTTGATTTCATGCAGTCTTTAACTCTAGGAGCTTCTTTGTGATGATATCTTTATTGTTTCTTCCTGGGGATCTCCTTCCCGGGCCTCTGGGACTCCAATGATTCTTATGTTGTTTCTGTTGAGTTTATCAAAAACTTCTATTTTCATCTGTTCATATTCTTTGAGTACTTTTTCCATTTCTGGTCATTTGCCTTAAGGTTCTTTTCCAATATCTTCTGCTGAATGGAGTTGTTCTGAATTTCATTTTCCAGTTCTCTGATCCTGTCCTCGGCTGCTGTTACCCTATTGGAAAGGCTTTTCATTGAGGTTTTCAGTTCAGCTACAGTTTTTTCTGACCTGTTATTTTAGTTTAGAGTTTTCCCATTTCTATCTTTGTGTTCTGTTCAGCTTGAGCAAAGTTTTCTTCTATTGTAAATTCCTCATCTGAGAGATTAATCAGCTGGTTGGTATTTTTTGAGTCATCAGGGTTATTATCTTTATTCTCAGTGCATGGTGTTTGCCTACAAGATTTCCCCATTGTCGAACTTGTAGTGTGATTTTTTTTTCTGTACGTGTTATGGTGGGGTTCATTAGTTAAAAAGAGAGCTTGGCTGCAAAGTGAAGTGGAGTGGCCATGACCTCTGGCCCCAACTCATTCAGGTGGATCCGAAGACACTTCAGTCTCTGAGCTTCCCTCGAAGAAGCTCCAGTCAGGATCGCATATGTGCACCTCAAAGGGGACTGCAGTGGAGGCCTGCACTCACCCTGGTCGGGCATGTCCAAGACACCTCAGTTTCTGAGCTTCCCACGGGAGTGGGGTGGGAGTCTACTCTCCAGGCAGGTAGGCCTAAGTGACCCTCAATGGTGACCTTCATTTTACTCTGTTAATCACATCCTCTTGTTATGTATATGATGACAAGTTTTTTACCCTTCAAGCTAATAAACAGAAATGGCTTTTGCTCTAGCCCAGAGATAAAGAGTACAGAAAAAGAAAGGAGATAACTTAGGGAAGTATTTTAGGCAAGGGAATGGTTTTTAGTGATCCTCAAATCATGCAATCTTGACAGTTTTCTATCGTATTTTGTGTATAGCCAATCTATTTTTTTTTCCTTGACAGAAGCTCTTGGCTTGAGTAATGCAAATGTGCTCAAGATGATATATACCACTTGCTCATTTTCGTTTGAGTTCTGTAAAGTCTGTCTGGCTATCCCATTCCCACATTCATGATCTAGCCATTCCTTCTTTTTAGATGTGGTTAAAACTCCCCTTCTGTTAAATAATGTCAGCAAGCCAAGCATGTGTTAGAAGTTTGAGTATCAAGCCTGTTGGAATGAGTGCAATTTTCTAAGATATAATCTTGGGATAAATTGAGGCCTGGTTTACAATACAAGAGGGATGCATTTAAATCTTTGACGAGTGGGATTTTGAACAGCTAAAAAATGCCATTGCTGCCCTAAGAGTCAGCAAAATTGCCATTAACCTATTATGGGAATTAGCACAGGTGGAACTAGCTGCAAAATGTTCATTCTTTAACTACTGACTTTGCTGAATGTATCAAATTGCCTACATACATTTCTTAACATATAAAGTGGAATTTTTGATGCCTTTTAATATTATTTTATTAGAGAAACAAAGTTTATGACAGAATCAAGTAACCTAAAATGTTTTCCTTATGTTACTTAATTTGATTACAAAATTTTTGAAAAAATATCCCTTTGTGGTATACGGGCACCTCATCAGGCAGATCTCCTAAAGAGGAGACTTTAAAATGGGAGCAAATGAATATTCATTACGTATTTTAGACTAGGCATCTAAAAGATGTAGTAGACAATTATATATGACCCACAATCCTGAAACTAAATTTTGAAAAATGAAAAGAACATTGGAAGCAGGGGAAACTGCACTAGCAAATACAGGATATTTAAATGCCTTTTCTGAGTTTTTGCTACTCAGCTGCATTAATCTAGAATGCATTCAAACACTTGTGTTGGCACCTTGTTTAGCCATTACTCTACACAATTTATGCCTAGAAAACTTTTATTCAGGTACACAACAATAGTGTGGTAGGATTAATATAGATTGGCATGAATTTGTATTAAATTTTAAGCACTTTCTTCTGATTTTGTATTATTTAAATTTTACTTATCAAAAATTTTATTTTACTTTGTCATTGCTACATGTTGAGCTCAAAATTCACGGTATTTTCTAGTTCAGCTTCAAGAGATGTCTATCAAATTTGCTCCTAAGTTTTGCAAACTGATTAGTGATGCAACTATAGAAAATTGAAATAATGCATAAAACTTGCAAAATAATAGAAGCTCAATTAAATAAAAACTAATGAAAATGGTATTTTACTTAGAATAAAGAAATATTGGAACTAATATAAAATAACATTGTTATGTAAAACTCACAGTATTTTACTTTTAGAAATATTATTTGATTATCATTTACAATAATTCTGGGAATAAGTAAAATTTTCTAGAATATTACCATTACTTAGAGTTCTTTGTCATTGTGTGATAGATGTGTGTGATAGATGATAAATGTGTGTGGTAGATGATTAAATCTGGCAAGTTCAAATTACAGATTTTATTTTTAACTCCTTTTTTATTTTTGTTTTTTGGGGTCCCCACTTGCTGATGCCCAAGACTTTCTCACTGGCTCTATACTCAGATATTGCTTCTTGAAGGACTCAGGAAACAACATATAGTATTGGAAATAGAACCTGAGTCTAAAGCATGCAAAGCAAACAACCTACCTGCTTTGGCTGCTCCTAACCTTTTCTGTAAACTACCTAGTCAAATTATTTATATTAGAATAATTTAGAAGTATTCTACATCCTAGAAACACTTAGACATGCTTTAGAAAAAGAAAACTTCTTTTTACCTTCTCTTACTGGTCATGACAATTTGGCAATTCCTCTTACTATGCCAAATGCCCAAATGAAAAGCAGTCTTCCAGGGAGCTATAAAAATGACAGAGGCAGAAATTAAACACAGATCAGTCTGATACCAGAGTCCCACACTAAACCCTTTGCCCCATGATTGCAATTCAATTGTACTAGTGGAATTGACTGTTTGCTGATGGTAACGCAGGAAAAAATGGAACTTTAGGGGTAAAGTAAAACAGATTTATGATTACATACAGGGATCCAAAGATGTGTGATTCTCAGATCTTGTGGTGTTATATATTAATATGTTCCTTGACCATATTCTAAGATACTTGGGGACCAAGTAATGCTGGGAGTCATTTGGGGCCAGTCCATGTACTATCTGTACCTCAAAATGATTTCTTGAAGTTAATTTTTGCTTCTTTGATATTTTAGTGATGGGGACAAACCCAGGATCTTACATGTCTAAGTACTCTTACATGTTCTCTAATATTTCAATTCATATCAGTCCCCCCAAAGTATTTTAAATTTGAAACTAGATTACAAGAAATCTTTAGGAGCAGTGCAGGATGATTTAGAGTGGAGGATGAAGAACTTGCAAGTGTGGGGCAGACCTTCCACTTTTTATGTTATACTGAATCCTGAATTTGGAGTATGTTTAATGAGAAAGTGTTAAAAAGAGAGGACGAGAAGGAGGGAGGGAGGGGAGAGAGAGAAAGAGAAGAATGGCCTCAAATTTAGTTTTGTTTCAATTGTATTAAGGATTTACATTACTACTATTAGCTTTCTGTCTATTTCTTAAATATGCCTTTATTTTATTAACTTTTATGCACCTGCATTTTTCCTTTTGTTACATTCACCATATAAAACTCTACAGTATAGAATTTTAATACTGTATCAAATGGAGCAAAGTTACTTTAAAAGTTATTTTGAATTTATCTCCAATTTCTTATATTGCTCTTATGTTTAATAATGGACTCCTGAACTATATCAGAGACAATCTAGATGACATTTAATTTTTTTGTTTGTTTGTCTGTTTTTGGACCACACGTGGTAAAGCTCAGAGGTTACTCCTGTCTCTGCACTCAGAAATTACTCCTGGCTGGCTCTGTGGCACATAGGGCTGCCAGGGATAGGGTCAACCAAGGCAAAAGCCCGACCTACTATGCAATAACTCTGTTCCACATTCTTCCTTTTATCTCTACAATTACTAAGATATTTCAAAATGAGAGAGTTTTCTGTCAGAAGTATAGAAATTGTGAGGCTTACATATTCCATTTGCTTTAAAAATTCTAAATTTGAGAAAATTGGATCTAACAGTGATGTATAGAGAGCAGGAAAGTCTGTGGTTATTTAATAAATAAACCAGGTTTATAAACATGGCAGACAGATTTGATAATTACCAGAGTATTTTCTACTTCTCTTTCATCCCATTTCTCATCTCCCTTCATCTCCTCTCTTTCCCATGAGTCTCTCATCCTTTTCTCTCTATCTTTGAAGTAAATCCCCACAGTGCAATATTTCCAGCCCCAGGCAGACAGGTCTGAAGCAGCTAGTCATGTCACATTAATAAACTAAATCAGTCAGGAGAAAATCACAGAGTCAGTGGCTTCTAACCTTGTGTTCTCTCTGTATTCCAAGTCAGACTGACATTTCTTTATTAAATCAGTATCAATTCACCCAGGAAGGAGTGTGTGTGTGTGGAGTCCATTGAGATCCAGGTGTGTATTTACATAGCAAAGGGCTAGGTGAAAAGGAAAGAGGAAATTGGGGGAATGCCTTTGTTTTTGGTAAAGGCAGTGCAGAGGAATTTATTTTATACCACCCATCTTTTTTCTCTTATACTCTCATATTCTTTCTCTTGTTCTTTCTCTCATTATCTGACTCATCCCAACATGCTTGGGATGCTTACCACTTCTCAGGCTGACCTCTGAAGTTTAAGCACCACAAATTGTAAGTCTAAAATTATGGCAAGAGCATGCCCTACATATGAATGGAATACAAATGTAGTCATGTTTTTAAGTATTCAGTAGTAAAAAAAAATAAATAGAATTTGCTACTTTATTTCCCATGAGGGATTGGCAAAGTGAGAAGTTTGTAGCTACCATTTTTCTGTGTTGAACTACTATAAAATGAAAAAAACAATACAATTTTTACACATTTTATAATTTAATCTTTACCTTGATGGCATCAAAGAGGTATTGATTTTAATATTCCACATGACAGATATATGAGCAGAAAAGTGAAGAAATTTGCTCAACAAATCCTAAAGTCAGATCTATGGGACTCTCAGGGGACACCTTTTCCATTAAATCACTTGCACTCTAAACGCAATGGCCAATTGGAGTTATAAGACTCCTGTTATTTGAAAATATATACTTTGAGTTGATATTCAAAGTAAGACTATTCAATAAATAGAGGGTAGATGAGTAAAATAGAAATAATTTCCGGTAGATTAGAACAATTTACAACGTTTCTAATATTAAACATCAGCATATTATGTTTATATTTCCTGATTTAAAACAAATCCTGGGCATTTGATTTGCAAGTGGCTGGTCTGAATTTGGTCCCTGGCATCTAATATGATCCCCCAAACCTGTTGGGAGTTATTTCTGAATTAAGAGCTAGGAATAAACCCTGAGTGCTGTCAGGTGTATTCCCCCCCACTAAAAAATAACAAAAATATTATCTACACTGTAACTCCAACAGACCTTTGAAGTTACAAGAATGCTGTTATGTAACAATATATATTCAGTAAAGAGAGTGTAGAAAAGTGAAGTATAAATGACTTCTGGGTAATTATAAACATTTGCAATGTCTCTGATGTTTACTGTAGTATATTAGGACTAGTCTGTTTATGCTTCCTGAATTAAAACAAACTGTTGGACTTCTCTGTTTAAAATAATGTAATATAACATTCCTCTGTCCTGTGCGACTAAAATGTTGTTTTTATTTATTTGGTAAAAAGAAATATTTTGGAAATACTATTTTATATGTCCTGTTAGTTTTCAGAAGTGACCATGAATCCAATGCTGTAAGTTAAAAACTTTACTCATGTCCAAAATTTTCTAGACAATATCTGTAAGACTGAACAGTCGGGCAAGCTCTTATCTTAAAAACAAGCAGAAGCAATAGACAATTTAAGTCCTGATCAGTCGAGGGCATCAATAAATGCTGAAACCTGAAATAGGAGTGGATAGATGAGGTGAAGAATGAGGGTTTGCTGTAGCATGATAGAATAGATTACATTAGGTCATTTTCTATCT
This sequence comes from Crocidura indochinensis, assembly GCA_004027635.1. NCBI lineage: Eukaryota > Metazoa > Chordata > Mammalia > Eulipotyphla > Soricidae > Crocidura > Crocidura indochinensis. The sequence goes on along the minus strand of PVKC010046827.1, from coordinate 4,001 downwards.
AGGCAGGACACACGTCTTCTTGCTTTATTCTATCTACTCTGTTGTGAGGCAGTAGGTTGTCACCTTTGTGTCTTGTTTTCCTTCTGAGACAGGGCAGTATTCACACATGCAGTAGCTCTGTAGATCTTCCACCTCATTAACAGGATCAGCAGGTTTGGTACTGAGGGCCAAAAATCTACATTCAAAGTGAAAATAAAGGGATGTGACCTTTTTTTATGACCTTATTCAATTATTCTGGTAAACACCTCTTGACCCATTCTTTACACTACTTGTATCTTAAGTGTTTGAAAATTTTCAAGACTTCATTAAGAAACCATGTTATCATTTTCTATTTTTCAACTTTAATTCTTTAGAAATTTTGAGATGTTTTATTTTCCAATAATAGATTTTAGAAATCTGCAATTGCATTTTGAAATAAAAGGTAAAGAATTTTTTATGTTAAGCAGACTTTTTTCAATACATAAATAAATTCACAATACAGCGGTTCACAGGAAGTGTTGCTTCATATTTGAATGTGTTCTATGTACTAGGTATATTTATTAATTTTTTGTGCTAGGTATATTTAAAAATCATATATCTTATATGTTATGTATATACATTAATATTATTTTATTTAACCACTATAGTAAAAAATTAACAAGAGTTGTTTTCTTTTTTATTATTTTTTATTTTTGATCAAAGTGGATTACATATCTTTCATAGTAATATTTTAGGTACATCTGAACATTGAATCAGGGGAATTCCCACCACTGAGATTGACTTCCCTCCACCCCCATTCCCAGCATGTATTCGATGCCCCCTCCCTTACTCGCAGGGCTGCTAGTAAGTGATCCCCTCTGTATCTAGCTTTTTTGTTGATTGGGTAGCGATTCTGTTGTTGTTGGCTTTGTATTTGGTGTTTAAGTCTGATAATCTTTATTACTATTTAATGATCATACAGTTATTTGGACTTGGTACTCTCTGTTTATTTCCCTCTCAATTTGAGGGCAGAGCAAGATGGTTCCAGTTATGTAGTTCTGTTTGAAAAAAAAAAAAGAATGGGGTAAAAATGACATAGGCCAAAAGTGGGCAGAGTCGTTCTAGAGGATCTAAACATCAGTTTTGAGAGAAGAAAGGGAAAAAGGAAGAAAATCACCACAACTATAAAAAAAGAAAAATCAAACAAGAAATCCAATGAGCACCACAGCAATAGACACAAGCACCATACAATAATCACACTTCTGAAATAAAATCAAAACAGAGCACAAAAAGGAAAGAAAACAACTATGACAATAACGAAACTAAAACAAACAAACAAAAAAACAAAAACAAAACTAAAAACTGTGTGCTAGTTCTTTTTTTTCTCTTTCCTTCTGCATAGGCACAGTAAATATAGGGGAAATTAGAAAGGGAATTCCCTTGGTCTAAGTGATACACAGAATTTCTCCGCCCTTAAAGTATATTGGCATGGAATTAACTACAGACTCCATGTATGTTCATGTACTCTTCCCTAGGTCCTTATGTGATGTATGGGAGACATTTGCTCCATCATGAGTGATAAAATCAGACCTCTGTATCTAGAGATCTTGGTATCTGCATAGGTCAAGGAATGGAGTTTATGAAGAAGACTTTTTTATTTTATGGCTCTAGAAGTTCAGTTCTTTCACTGTTATTTTAATCAGTGTTCTTTAGTTGGTGGTTCTGGTCATTGTGCTGAACCTAAGATGGAGCCTGGAATGGCATCTTTCATCATACTTCCATGAGACTTTCAGTTGCAGTTCTCTCAATCATACCTCTGGAGTTAGAAACCTTGGCTGTTGTACAGATCGTAGAATATCATATCAAAACCGGATTGTGTTGGCGTCAGAGCAGTAATAAGGATGTCCCAGAGGGGGTTTGGATCCTGGAGCTGTTGTGGAGATCAGTGTCGTTTCTATGTCTGAAATCCAGGGTTCAAGGTTAGACAGTCACTATATAAACACCTAGAGACTACGTTGAGTCCACATGATACATGCTTAAGGTAGGAGGTACCCCTATATTGTTAAAAAAAAAGTGTGAGTTCTTATCCCTAGTAGATGAGAGCTTTTTTTTTATATGTAAAATTTCTCCTTTTTAGTATGCCTTTGCAGGAAGAAATGGTGCTACATTTTATTGCTGGTGATTTGGGGGTGGAAAGAGATGATAGGAATAAGACAAAAAAAATAAGGATATATATTCACGTATATAAAGAAAATAGTATTTTTTAAATTAATTAAAAGTAATTAAAGGAATGAAGTGATGCAGGAGACTACCTTTCATTTGCGGGTAAGCAAGTTATGAGATTAATATTATATGGGTCTAAAGCTTATGAAGGGAGCATTGGGTTCCCCTTTGTCTTTTGAGCTTTTCTTGTGGGGTGTGGGATCTAGGGTACATTTTCATCCCATGCCCTGGTCTTCTTGAGATTGAGAAGAGATTTGCAGCAGAGAGGTCTTGGGTAGAATTCTTGCAGTGGGGATTCTTTTGTATCTGAGTCTGATATTGAACAACAGTTCACAAGAGAGGTGAGACGGTGGGCTGTGCAGCATGTCAGCACGTGTGTTGGTTGTAGTTTCTTGCCCGGGACAGGTGTGGGTCTAAGTGGGTGTGGGTGCTGGGTAGTGGCTTTTTAAGTAGAAGGTCGGTCTTAATACCTAATGGGTTAAGAACTGAGAGTAAAGAGCTTTAATAAGGTGGGAACTCAGGTTGGGATTGGGGAATACAGGGGTAGTCGGATTTCTGAAAGGAGGAGAGGGGTATTATATAGGAGGGGCTAAATACACTATACGTATGGGTTATTTGGATTTTAGGTTTGACTCTCATGGAGGAGTCCTATCTCTGTGTTCTCATTCCCACATACAAAAAACATATAATAATTAGCTTATATATAGCTTAATAAAAAGAGCAGGGGAGAGTAAGAAATAAGAGAACAGAGAAATAGGTATATATAGTACAAATAAAGTGAAGAAACTAATAGATCAGCTAAGAGAGATTGGGCTATTGTGTCGAAGTTGGGAGTTTCTCTCAATTTCTAGGGATTTCATTAGTGATGGGGTTGGGCTTCCCTAGATGAGGGTTTAAGGATAAGGTGATGAATGGAGCAATTTTGGATACACATAAGTTTCGTGCCTCGAGTACTAAACAATGCGTTAGTGAGGTCTATCTACATAGGTGGTTACCTTATGTAATATTGTCTTCAGCACCTTATGTATAGAATTTCCTTTCTTAAAGGGGAAGTAACAGTGTGATTTTTATTTGACATGGATAGAATTGATGATAATGAGTAGAAAAAGGTGGCCGAAGAAAATGGGGAAAGAAGTAGTGAGAAGAGAGAAGGAGAGAGACAGGAAATGTTAGTTTGCATAACCGTGTTTGATGAGTAGGTCCTATACCTATACCTGTGGGTCACTGGTGCCTGCTTCAGTGTTCTGGCTGGTCACGTGCTTCTGGTCCTAGTAGAGGGTATAATCTAGAGAGAAAGAATAAGTTAAAGTGTTTTCTCCAGATATTTTCATAATGCAGACTGGATATGTTCTCTAGTGTGATTGGGCACTGAAGTATCATCTTAGGTTGTTCACTGTTTGTATCCAAGGACCACTGTGCACTGAAAAGCTGAGAGGTTATTTGACATAGAGTAAGATTAAGGCATTAAATCTTATTGTTATGGAACACTTCCACTAGAGTCACTGACTTCCCATCATACTCTTGACCTGTAGTCCTGTATAAGATCTCTAAGACATTATTATGGGCCCTTTTAGTAAAAGGTTGCTTACGTACCTGTCCTCTCTATGCTAATGTTTCTGCTATTGCTTGATTCCTTATGGTATGATTTGTAGTCAAGGCTTTGTGTTGATCCTCTTCCACTTGTTTTGGACACTACACACTAGTAAATGTAGATAATCACCGTGTTTGAAGTTTGTATCCTGTTAAGCTGTTGTATTTGTTCATGAAGTGTTAAATGTACATATAAAGTATATATTCAAGGAACTTCATAATAGTAATAT